>JBCJKH010008394.1:0-17690 GCA_039877255.1 Loriculus beryllinus | reverse complement strand
CCAGAGGGGACGCCCAACTCACAGATTGGTGACATAGAGGATTTTGGGGCTGCCAAGACCCGTCAGCCAGCAGTTCCTATTGCAAACAAGCGGAAGAGAGTCCCTGCAGCAGAAGAAAGCCAACACATGTCTCAGTACCTTGAGCTATCCCAGTCCTGGCGAGAGATCCTAGGTCCACCACCGCCCGTGGGTACCACCAAGGTAAGTGAAGCAGACTGTGCATAACATGACCTGGGGACGTGCTTGTTCACCTAAACAGCTTGAGTGCTGCCAGGAGCAAGCTGTAGGTCTCCTGAAACCCTCTGCATGCCCATGGTTTGTGGCTACAAGGAGAAATAGAACCAGGAGATGGAGAATACACCCACTGATGGAGAAGAGGGGGCGATGGCTTCACAGCAGGGGCAGGAGCGTGCTGCGGGCTGGGGAACGGAGAGCTGGGTGCGTGGCAGGGTGCTGGGGGCCGGTGTCCACCTCGTCTGAGGGCTCTGTCCCTCGGCAGGAGCAGCGCCTGGTCTGGCTGCGCTTCCACCAGAAGAAGTGGGAGCTGCAGGCGCGGCAGCGGCGGGAGCGGCGCAAGAGGCGGCGGCTGGAGGATGGCGGGGACGCGGCGGCGGGAGCGAGCGCCCGGCAGGCGCTGTCCAAGGGGCTGGGCAGGTACCTGCGCCAGGCAGCGCGCAGCATCCTGGACCTGCCCTGGCAGATCCTGCAGGTACTGGGGACAGCCTCGGGCTTGAGCCTCGCGTTTTACACTGCTCGTGGTGAAATGGGGACGGTCAAGGACTGCTCCCCCTAACGCCGCTTTATGTTAACCTTGGTGAGGCTGCTGGGGCTGCAGAGCCTCAGGCTCGTGCGTGTCCCTGTGGAAACGGGCCCACAGACTCATTCTTGATGGATGGGGAATCTAGGATGTGTGTAGCTCTGCCAGTGGGGCAGTTCCAGTTCATCCTAGGGACAGCACTGTGCAGTAGTCACAGAACCTCAGAAACACTGGCTGAGAGTGAAGGCAGCTCTGGGGTCTGTCTGGTCCAATCCCCTGCTGAAGCTTGTGCACCCAGAGCCAGTATTTCAGGACAGCGTCCAGAAGGCTTTGCAGTGTGTCTGAGGTGGAAGACTGTACAACTTGCCCACACAGCCTGTGCCAGGGCTTGGTCACCTCACAGGGAAAAAAGTGTTTTCTGCCATGCAGAGAGAACCTCCTGTGTTCAGGTTTGTGCCCATGGCCTCTGGTCCTGCCACTGGGCACCACTGAGAAGAGCCAGGTTCCATCCATCCTCTTTGCACTTCTCTTCAGATATTTATGTACACTGATGAGAACTCCTGCAGCTTCCCCTCCTCCAGGCTCAACAGTCCCAGCAATCCCCACCTTTCTTCATATGAAAAATGCTTCAGTCCCTCCATCATTGTGGCCCTTTGTTGGACTCTCTCCAGAATGTCTGTGTCCTTCCTGTACTAGAGATCCCACAACTAGGCACAGCATGCCCATGATAGGCACAGGATTCCAATGGTGTCTGGAATCAGCCAATGTACAAATGCAGAGTTGGAGTGGTGCCATCCAGGCATTTTCACAAATCCTCGTTACCTGTGGCCATCTTTGCTTGGCCCCTTGTCACCCCCTTCATCTTCCAGAAGGGCCTTCAGAGCTGCAAGCAGTCCTCGTTCAAAGCATGAGCTTGAGATGAGATGGCTGCTCCAGGATGTCAGAGTGACTTGGCTGACATCAGGGGTCAGCTTGAGCTAGTTGGCCAGCCTTTAGCCAGAGGGTTTTCTGCATAGTGCCCTAAGGCAGTGGTAGGACTTAGGGGCTCCAGTGCTGCCAGTGTTAACTCTTTAAGCCACCTGGTCTCTTTGTGGCCACCAATGGGCCACATAGATCCGCAAAGTGCTGCACAGCTTAGATATAAGCACTGATAACATGTTGGATCTCCCAGCATTAACTGTACCACTGTGTTCTGCAGATTGCTGAGACCAGCCAGCCTGGACTGTTCAGGCTGTGGGCGGTCATAGGAAGTGACCTGCACTGCATCAGGCTGAGCATTCCGCGGGTCTTCTATGTCAACCAGCGTGTTCCAAAGCCGGAGGAGGGAGCAGCCTACAGGAAGGTGAGGACCTGACCCTTCTGGAAGGGGAAACAAGCATCTGCCTTGCAGGGCTTTGCTCTCTCGTGCCGTGGGTGTATCTCATCCCGTACCCAGTCCTGCTAATCCCAGCCTTCCCAGAAAGCAGGTTCGCTGTTATAGGAACTTGTAACAAGCATGAGCATAAACCAGATTTCCTCAGGAGAGAGGAACACCAGGAGCTAGGCTGGCTCTTACCCCAGCTCCCTGCAGCCCTTACAAGTGCCCCACTCCTGGCAATGATGCCATGTGGTGTGATGTGTCCCTTGCCTTGGCAGGTGAACAGGATCCTGCCCCGCTCAAACTTGGTTTACAACCTGTATGAATACTCAGTCCCTGAAGACATGTACCAAGAGCACATCAATGAGATCAATGCAGACCTCTCTGCTCCGGACATTGAGGGGGTGTATGAGACACAGGTAACTTCTTTGGGTACTTGTTTTGAAGGGTTGCTGGGTAGCAGCTCATTCGTCTGAATGCCAGTGGAGCAGGAGGATACCTGGCTCTTAGAAATTCAACACCTTGGTGAGACATCAAAGATCAAAGACTCTCTACAGCAGAATGCTGGGCAATATACCCATGTTCATCTGGGCAAAGACACTGAGCATCAGCACATGGTTTAAGGCATGTCAGGGAAAGGGGGGTTGGTTTATTTGGAGTTAGGAAACTTTGAAGGAGAAAGGCATCATTTAAGGAGAAAGGATGAACTTCCTCCGAGCCAGGAGCAGCCTGCTGTTCTTTGTACTGGAAAAGATAAGGAATATTGAAAGGTGGGGGAGAACCCAGCATGTGTGGAGTTGTACACTGGTCTGAGTGCCCTGTCTTCTAAAACAAGGTTGTAAAAGCTTTAGAGAGAAGAATATGATACAGCTTGAAAGTTTAGGAAGAGCAAGAACAGACTAAACAGTTTAGTGCAAAGCGATCAAGCCAAAATTAAATTTACCAGTGCTATTGATGCTGAAAGCCTGAAAATGAGGAAAGTAAACTGGGATGCTCCTAGTGAGGACACTGGTTTGTTCAGCAGCATAAAACCTGGTGACAGGAATTTCATGAAGAAGACATTGTAGTTTCAAGACCTGACCTATATGGAAGTAGGAGAGAAGGTTTCACAATTGTAAGAGTGGACCTGTGTGTTAAAGAAAGCATAAAGGCAGTTGCTACTAAAACGCAATGTAGAATTATGGATCAAAAATCTTTGTCTAAGTAGGACAAGTTTGGTGTGAGCAGTGGGACCAAAAGCTACAAAATGCTTTCTGAGATGCAAGGGGCTGCAAGGACAAGAACATAATAGAGTGGGGAGAGTTCAGCTCTTGAAGTTATTGTTACAACCTGGGACGTGTTACAGTGGGGCATGATAAAAGAAACCAGTCTTAGTCACCTTAAATTTCAGATTGTAGAAAATCTGGATAAAGGTCCAGGCACAAGGCAAGGTGCAACTCTTAGTAAACAGCACCCAAAACTCGTTTCACATTACTCTGCCAATGTGACTAGGGTGTACACAAATTCATCATATCTGTAGGAGATCTTCTGGTAGCAAACCTGAGCCCTCTCTGCAACCACAGTGTTTAATAAGTGGGACTAGGTAAGGTTTTCAAGAAGGAATCTTAAGAAGAAATTCAAATTAGCAACTGTAGTAAAACCAGGGGCATGGAGATGTTTTAAAGGTATAAAAAGAAGTGAGATGATCAAGGGGTTGCAGCATCTGTTGTGCAGGGGGAGGCTGAGTGACCTGGGACATTTCAGCCTTGGGGAGAAGAGGCTCAGGGGACCTCCTTGGTGGAAGGAGTGAAGGAGAGGAGCCAGGCTTTTCTCAGGGGTGCCCAGGGAGAGAATGGGAGGCAATGGGCACAGACTGAAATGTGGGAAATTCTGTGTAACTGTGTTTGGGGAGGTTGCCCAGAGGGTTACAGAGATACAGAGGACCCAGCTGGACAGAGAATCCCCAAAAATATAGCAGGCCTCACACAGGAGGATAACGAGGAAGATGCAAGGAAGATTTCCTTTCAGGGATGGGATTTAGGTACAGGGGGATGCTTCAGTTTGCTAAAGGGATCTGAAAATGGGATATTCTACAGGATCTATGAAGTCAAAACTGGCATGAGGGAAGTATGAGTAGGCAAGAAATGTTTATTATTACTTGCCATTCTTTCGGAACTTGGTCTCACAGCAAGTCATCCAGGAGCAATCTTCTGCAGCTGTGGAGTTCACAGCTGCAGGGTTAATAAAGCAGGGCAAATCAGTGGTGGATGTCCCATCATGCTGGTTATCTGGTGGTTCAGATGAAGCCTTTGTCTTGAGGGAGTGCCAAACCACAAGCTGCAGACTTATAAGATTGCCCAGATACTGTTCCACGGTATCCGTAGTACCTGCTGCTGCCCTTGATGGTGGATAAGAACACGTGTAAATTAAAATACATGTTCTGTATCTCCAGCACTGGCAGGGAGATACCAGACTCGTATAGAGGCACCTCAGTTATGTCCCGCCCGTGGTTTTTAAGCCGGGTTCTAGGTCTGAAACCCCAAACAGTAGCTTGGTAGTGGAATATGGTTCCACCACATCTCTCCCCATTGTTACAGGTGCCGCTGCTCTTCCGTGCTCTGATGCAACTGGGCTGTGTGTGCATGGTCAGCAGACAGCTTGTCGGGCACCTGGCAGGGCGGGAGGCTGAAACCTTCGATATCGAGCACCTAGAGATGCGCTCACTGGCCCAGTTCACGTACCTGGAGCCAGGTGAGGTGCTTGGGAGAGGGCTTGGGGGCACCCAGGACGAGGTGCCTGCAGGTACCACTCATGATCTGTGCTCTGTTCCTAGGAAGCATTCGCCACATCTACCTCTACCACAGCTCCCAGGGCAGCAAGGCGCTCTTGGGCCTTTTCATCCCCTCACAGCGCAAAGCTGCCGTCTTTGTGCTGGACAAGGTAAGGTGGGACTTTGGGGGTTGGAGGGTTGGGGTCCTGGGGATGAAAAGCTGGACATGTCCCAGCAGTGTGCACTTAAGCCCAGAAGCCCACCCTGTGTGCTGGGCTGCATCCCCAGAGCATGAGGGACAGGTCAGATTCTGCCCCTCTGCTGCGCTATGGGGAGACCCTGATCCAGCTCTGGGGCAACAACACAAGAGGGATGTGAAGCTGTTGGAGCCAGACCAGAGGAGGCCACAAAAAAGAGGGAAGAGCACCTCTGCTATGAGGAAAGGCTGAGTTGGGGTTTTTCAGCCTGGAGAAGGCTCTGGGGAGACCGTATTGTGGCCCTTCAATACTTAAAGGGGATCTATAAGAAAAATGGGGAGAGACTTTTTAGTAGGGCCCGTTGTGATAGAATAAGAGGTGATAGTTTTAAACTAAAAGAGGGGAGACTCAGGCTGAACATGAGGAAGAAGTTTGTTACCATGAGGATGGTGAAACAGTACAGGTTGTCCAGAGTGCTGGTGGATGCACCCTGGGCAACCTGATCTAGATGAAGATGTCCCTGCTTATTGCGGGAGGATTGGACTAGATGACCACCTTTGAATGTCTCTTCCAACTCAAACTATTCTGCGATTCTATGATGGGGATCAGGCAGTGGGAGGTTTCTGCCACATTTTGATAGGGCTTAGTGAAAGGCACCTAATGATGCATGGAGGGAAGTACCCCATGGCACCACAGAGTGCAGGGTCCTCTCCCCCTGGCTCTGACCCAGTCCTGCTTGGGTGCAGGTCCGCAGCAACCAGATGCCAAATCTCACCACCCTCTTCTCGGCGGAGCGCAGCGCACTGCTGGAGAAGGTGGGTGAAGAGCTACTGCCCCCAGCCAAGCACACCTTCGAAGTGCGTGCTGAGACCGACCCCAAGACCATTTACAGAGCCATCCAGCGGCTGCTGCTGGGCTACAAGGTGAGATGAAGGTGTAAGGTCTCTGCAGGACTTTGTCCATGCAGGCATGTGGGAAGGGGAGGATGCTGGGGAAGGCACTGGTCAGCTGCTGGCCCACAGGTGAAGGTAGAAAGTGGGTGCTGCTCAAGGGCTTTGTTTCACTTGGGGTGGCTTGCGTAGGGAAGTGCCAGCACTGAGGCCATCTCAGTATCTCCTCCCATCCCTGTGCTCAGCTAGAGAGCTGGTTGCACAGAGGTGGGTACTTCAGGAGCACTGATGTGTGGTGTCCCCACCATGGGGACCTGCTGTGGGACAGGGTATTTGGCGTTGCAGGTGTCCTCCTGAGTCAAGGCACTTCCTGGAGAGGTGCATCAGGACATGTCCTCTTCATGCAGGATGAGCGCCGAGGCCCCACACTGGTGGCTGTGCAGTCTAACTGGGACCTGAAACGGCTGCTGAGTGGGATCCCCATCATTGAAGAGTTCCCTTTGGTCCCCATCCGGCTGGTCGATGACATCAGCTACTCGGTCCTGGACTGGCAGCGGCACGCTGCCCGCCGCATGATCCGCCACTACCTCAACCTGGACACGTGCCTCTCCCAGGCCTTTGAGATGAGCAGGTGCCTGGGGCAGCCGTGTCCCCGGGGAATGCCATGCCCTTGCTGGGACCATGGGAAGCTGCCTCATCCCTTGAGGGCAGGAACAGGGATCCCTGTTTTCTCTACAGCTGTGCTCACCCTGTGACCGTTCACCTCTCTGTGCTCCAGGTACTACCACATCCCCATTGGGAACCTCCCCAGTGACATCTCTACCTTTGGCTCTGATCTCTTCTTCTCCCGTCACCTCCGTCGTCACAACCACTTGCTGTGGCTGTCACCCACAGCCCGCCCAGACCTGGGGGGTAAGGAGGCTGATGACAACCGCCTCATCATGGAGTTTGATGAGAGAGCCTCTGTGGAGATCAACAACCCTGGTTGCTACTCCACAGGTGAGGAGGGAGAAGGGTGGTAGCACTGTCTGGAGGCAGAAGTGGATCCTGTTCTACAGGCCCTGTAAAAGGATGGCTGCAGTCTCCAAAGAGAGTGTAGTAACAGACTAGCTGAACTGTTCATCCCTGGTGACCCTAGGACAGGTCTTTCTTGGAGGCAGGAGCTGCTCCTGTGGTAGTATGTTCTGAGCTCCTCTGCTGCAGCTTCCAAAAACTTAGTGTTGCCCAAAGGATGTGTAGATCCAAGTCTTGCTGGAAGACTTGGCCAGTCAAGACAGTCAGACCTATGCAAGTGTCTTCCCACTCCGTGTGACAACACCTATAGATCACCTTTTAACTGTGAAAAGCTTTTGTGGCAGAGGGGCAAGGGGGAGTGTCCTGCTTGGTCCTTTGCCTCCCTGCGCCTGAGAGGTTGTGTTTGCTGTTAGTTTGTCTGGAGCTGGACATCCAGAGCCTGGCTGTAAACACGGTGTTGCAGTCCCACCACATAAACGACATGGAAGGAGGCTCCAGCATGAGCATCAGCTTTGATGTGATTCAGCAGGCATCCCTAGAAGACATGGTGACAGGGAACCAAGCTGCCAACATCCCAGCCAGCTATGATGAAACTGCCCTCTGCTCCAACACTTTCAGGTATGGCTGTAGGAGCCAACAGGAGATGGAGCACCTGGTCTCCATCCTGGCAGATCTCTGTGAGGGTCCTACCTCTCATCCCATCCTTTATTGTTTCCTAGACTTGTGCCAGAAGTGGGGTTTGTGAGGTATTCTAAATACGAATTCAGGTCTTGAGAGCAGAGCAGACATATTCTCCAACAGGCTTTTGAAGATCCTGGTGGTTCAGACAGCAGATGTTTGGAGATGTTGGTGAAGATCCAACCTTTTTCTGTTGGCTTTTCCTGTTTCTGCTTTCTTCAGGCTCCACCAAGTTAGAGAGGCACATGTTTACCCTGTGGTTTATGTGTTGAAGGCTCGCATGTCTCTGCTCTGGCAGTTTCCCACTTTGAATCCTCCAGTGTATCTGAGAACACGTTCCTGTTTGGAAGGGGAAAGGGGTCTCTCATGGCTTGTGGGGTCTTTCATGGCTGGTGGAGTGATGCCTCTGCTCCCTGGCAGGATCCTGAAGAGCATGGTGGTGAGCTGGGTGAAGGAGATCACGCAGTATCACAACGTCTACGCAGACAACCAGGTCATTCACTTCTACCGCTGGCTCCGCTCTCCTTCCTCCCTGCTCTATGACCCAGCACTGCACCGCATGCTCCACAACATGATGAAGAAGCTTTTCCTGCAGTAAGTGAGACCTGGAATGTGGCAGGCTAGTGAATGGGGAAGGGACAGGCATGACTGCTGCAGCCTCCAGAGAGGTGGGCATTAAGTTGGACCTTCCCGTCTTCCATGGGTTGCATCTGCTTCTCGGGCTTTGCTTTCCTGCCCACTGCTTCCTGTTCCTGTGCAGGCTGGTGGCAGAGTTCAAGCGTTTGGGCTCCTCAGTGGTTTATGCCAACTTCAACCGGATCATTCTGTGCACCAAAAAGCGGCGGATCGAGGATGCCATCAGCTACATGGAGTACATCATCAACAGGTGGGGGATTGTCAAGCCAGGCTTGGAGATCCATTCCATGGATGATGGAGCAGGGCTCCGGGCCGGGGAGGAGGATGCTGATTCTTTGCCTTTTGATGAGCCTGAGCACTGAATTTCTAGTTGGTTTATTTTATTTATTTATTTATTTTATTTTTGGCAAAGCTATGCAAAGGCCGAGGTTTCCCAGCTCTCTTGTTCTCTTGCTGTCATCCCTGGAGTAGGGATCTGCCCCTTAGCTGTCCTCTGTAGGTAATATTTCAAGAGTACTCATAGGCTTCAATCCAGAAGAGACCTTCAGGAGGAACTTGAGGTGCCCAGCATCTCATCCTCTGGCTGGCTTTCAGGTGCCATGTTACAGCCACCTTGACACAAGAATAGGGAGCCAAGACTTCTTGGGCATGACTTCCTCTGGGGTCCTTGCTAGTGATTGGATGGGATAGGGGAACCCTCTCTTTCCTTGCCAGCACCACCTCCTCATGGAGTCCTATGGAGAAGGCTGTGAATTGGGGACAATGGCAGCGGTGTGGCTGACTGCAGTTTCTTCCTTCCAGCATCCACTCCAAGGAGATCTTCCATTCTCTGACCATCTCCTTCTCCCGCTGCTGGGAGTTCCTACTCTGGATGGATCCAGCAAATTACGGAGGTATCAAGGGAAAAGTGGATTCTCGCATCCACTACGGGGAGGTAAGAGACTGGAAGTGCTCAGAACTCCAGAAGCAGGGTGCTGGGGGGCTGAGATGAGTGGGAAGGTGTTGGCTGGGCATGAGGAACCGCTGTGATATCAGTGGGTCCTCCAGAAGGACACCAGCAAGAGTAAAGTGTTGGAGGAGGAGGAGGACAGCGAGGAGGAGGAGGAGGTGGCAGTGGGGGAAGAAGAAGAAGGGGAGCCGAATGTGGAGGAGCTGCTGGAGAACAGCTGGAACATTGCGCAGTTCCTGCCTCAGGCCGCCTCCTGCCAGAGTTACTTCCTGATGATTGTGTCAGGTGAGCTGTCCCAGGGTGGGATGGGGCCACTTTTGCCTCCCCAGTGACAGGAGGAGCCTGCAGTGGGGCAGCTGCTGGCACAGCTGGAGCCTTGCCCGTGTCTCCCCAGCCTACATCGTGGCCGTGTACCACAGCATGAAGGAGGAGCTGCGGCGCAGTGCCCCTGGGAGCACCCCTGTCAAGAGGAGGAGCACCAGCCAGGTGTCCCAGGAGGCACTGGGAGAGATGGGGGCCATGCCTGGTGAGTGCTGAGCAATGGGGCAGCCCTAGAGCCACCCACCTTGTGGTCCCCATCTGCCACCATATGGGTCAAGTGCTCTCTGCTCCATCTCTCTAGGCATGATCACCTTCTCACAGAATTATGTGGCCAATGAGCTCACCCAGAGCTTCTTCACCATCACCCAGAAGATCCAGAAGAAGTTGTCTGGTTCTCGAAATGCCATTGAGCCTTCAGACATGTTCCCGGTGCTGCCTGGCTCCTACTTGCCACTCAACAACCCAGCTTTGGAGTTCATCAAATATGTTTGCAAGGTCAGCAGTGTGAGCCAGGCCCCATTTCTGAAGGCTTGTGATCAGGGCTCAAATTCTGGTCCTTGTCCATTTTGTCTTGCCCTGCGCCCATATGAAGTCATGAGGATATGAGCTCCCCTGGTGAGGACACTTCTCTGCAGGTAGACTTAACCTGGCTTATTCTTGTAGGTCCTTTCCCTGGATGCCAACATAACCAACCAGGTGAACAAACTGCGCCGGGACTTGCTGCGTCTCATTGAGGTGGGCGAGTTCTCAGAAGCTGCCCAGTTCCGGGACCCTTGCCGCTCCTATGTGCTCCCTGAAGTCATCTGCAGGAACTGCAACTTCTGCAGAGACCTGGACCTGTGCAAGGACCCTGCCCTCTCCCAGGTGCAGCTTCATTTGCAGGGACAACAGATAGCCCAGTATGGCAATGCTGGAGGCTGGTTCATCACATTACCTATCTTCTCTCTCAACTCCTTTGCTTTATAGCTCTGCTTAGCTGCTGGTGACCAATCTCACCTAAAGGCCATTCTCTGTTCACCTCCTTTTCTAGCTGCTTGTGACAGGTCTGAGCATTCCTTCGCTTTGGCTGATGCCCTGTGCTCTCCAAAAACCAGTTACCACCTCCCCGTGTTTGGGACTTCTGCTGCTCACCTCCCGTCTCTTTGCCCCTAGGATGGGTCAGCGGTGCCCGGCTGGGTCTGCTCCAACTGCCAAATGCAGTACGACACCGATGCCATCGAAGCAGCATTGGTGGAAGCCCTGCAGAAGAAGCTGATGGCCTTTGTGCTGCAGGATCTGGTGAGTGTGGGACTCCCCAGCTGTGCCCATGCCCCTGGCTGGCTGAGGCCAGGCACATTCACTCTGCCCAGGCAGAGAGGTGAGCAAGGAGACAAGATCAAGCCCAAAACTCTTTGGCCTCAAGGTGTGCAAGAAGTGTCATGGTGTGAAGGAGAGAAACATGCCAGTGTACTGCAGCTGTGCTGGAGACTTTGCCCTCACCATCCCCTCCCAGGTATGCCTGCACCCTCCTTCCAAGCCTAGTCCTATGCCAGCAGCTCCTAGAGGGACAGCAAAGGAGCCCTGCAGTGCCCTGTTTCTTCTCTGTCTCTTCCCTAAATTCTTGTCCCTGGGGGACCTGCCCTGCCCAGCTACCCCCTGGAGCCCCCAGGAGTGCTGAATTGTGCCTTCCCTCCTTCTTCCCTTCTCCCCAGACCTTTATGGACCACGTCAAAGTCTTTCAGAACATCGCCCGGCACTACAACATGGCCTATCTGCAGGAAACCATTGAGTGGCTGCTGTGCACCAATCCGCAGCTCCAGCAATGAGGTGTTGGGGAGGGGGGGTCTGGTCCTCCTGCTTGCACCCGGGCTGTGTCCTGGCCATAGGAGCGTGGTCACGGGCAAGAGAAGCTGTGCCCTGCTCCTGCCCCATGGAGCCAGCTGCGCCAAGGCTAGGGCTATCTTGTCACCAGTTGCCTGAAAGGGGCGGCTGGTGGAACAAGGGGATGGAGCGGTGATCCACAGCTCGGTGCTGGCCCCTGCTCTCCTTTTAATAATATTTCTATAAATAAATGGATTGTAGAATCCTCCAAGGAAGATAATGCGAGATGTGTTTCCTCTTTTGCTTAAAAATCTCTCCTCAAGGATGCTCTTGGCTATATTACAAAGCACTTCCCTTAGCCATTCAGCCTATTCTTTACCAACCCGAGATCCCAGGTAGCAGCCCCAAACTCCTCCAGCCAAGGTACTTAAGATGTGCTTCTTTTTGTGTCTGGAGATCATTCCTCCAAGATGTTCCTGCCACTCCTGCATAATATTTCCTGGAATCATTCAGTCTGTCCTTTAGCAGTCTGAGATCCCAGGTAGCAGCCGCAGACTCCTCCAGGGAAGATACCTGAGATGTATTTCCTCTTTTGCCAAAAGATCTCTTCTGCAGGATGCTCCTGGCTCTTATTGCAAAGCATTTCCCAGAGCCATTTAGCCCATTCTTTAGGAATCAGAGATCCTAGGTAGCAGCGCACATTCCTCCAGGGAAGATACTTGGGATATGCTTCCTTTTGTCGCTGAGGATCTCTCTTCCAGGATACTCCATGCTCTCCAGCCCAGTATTTCCTGGAATGACTCCCCCTGCTCTTTAGGAATGTGAGATCCCAGGTAGCAGCCCCAGACTCCTCCAGGGAGGATACCTGAGTTGTATTTCCTGTTTTTCTTCAAGAGCTCTCCTCAGGATGATCCTGGCTCTTCTGCATTGTATTTTCCGGAATCATTCAGCATATTCAGGAATCTGAGACCCTGGCTATCAGCCCCACACTCCTCGAGGGAAAGTACTTGAGATGTGCTTTGTCTTTTGGTTGAAGATCTCTCCTCCAGGATGATCCTGCCTCTCCTGCGTAGTATTTCCTGGAATCATCCATCCATCCATCCATCCTGTTCTTTAGGAATTTTAGCTCCCAGGTAGCAGCCCTGGACTCCTCCAGAGAATGTACCTGAGATGTGTGCCCTCTTTGGCTTAAATATCTCTCCTCTGGGATTATCTTCCATCTGTTCCAAAACATTTCTCATAGTCATTTAGCCCATTCGTTAGGAATCTGACTTCCTGGATAACAGCTCCAGATTCTTCCAGGGAAAATGGCCAAGTGGAGTTTCCTCCATTCTAAGAGTATCTTTCCCTTGGGATTCACCCAAGACTGCTTCAGGGCATCTCCCAGAGACTTTTGAGATTTTCTTTACTAACCTGAGATCCCAGGTAGCAGCCCCAGACTCCTCCAGGAGAAATACCTGAGATGTATTTCCCCCTTTTGCTTAAATATCCCTCCTTCACAATGCTCCTTGATCTATTACAAAGAATTTCCCAGAGTCATTTAAAATAGTCTCTAACAACCCAAAATCCCAGGTAGCAGCCTCAGAGTCCTGCGGGGAAAATGCCCAAGCTGGGTTTCCTCCATTCCAAGAGTATCTATCTCTTCCTTGGGATTCATGCAAGACTCCTGCAAGGCATCTCCCAAATGCTTACGAGATCTTCTTTAGCAACCTGAGATCCTGGGTAGCAGCCCCAGACTCCTCCAGGGAGGGTACCCGAGATCCTGTTTCCTCTTTTGCTTAAAGATCTCTCCTCCAGAATGATCCTGGCTCTATCACAATTTCCGGGATTAATTTAGCCTTTTCCTTACCAAGCTGAGGTCCCAGGTAGCAGCCCCAGATTGGTCAAGGGAAGGTACCCGACATGTGCTTCATCTTCGGCTGAAGATCTCTCCTCCGGGATGATCCAGGCTCTCCTGCATAGTATTTCCTGGAATCATTCAGCCTATTCTTTAGGAATTTTAGCTCCCAGGTTGCAGCCCCAGACTCCTCCAGGGAAGGTACCTGAGTGAAATTTCCTCTGTTCTAAGAGGATCTCTCTCCTGGGATTCACCCAAGACTCCTCCAAGGCATCTCCCAGAGTCTTTTGAGATCTTCTTTAGCGATCTCAGATGCCAGGTAACAGCCCCAGACTCCTCCAGGGAAGATACCTGAGAACTATTTCCTCTTTTGCTTAAAGATCTCACCTCCAGAAGGCTCCTGGACCTATTGCATAGCATTTCTCAGAGTGATTTAGATTATTCCTTAGGAATCTGAGATCCCGGATGGCAACCCCAGACTCCTCCGGGGAAGATACCCGAGCTACTTTTCCTGGTTTGGTGAAAGCTGCCTTCTCTGGGCTTCACCCAAGGCTCCTCCAAGGCATATTCCAGAGTATACTCGGAGCTTCTTTAGCAACCTGAGATCCCAGGTAGCAGCCCCAGACTCCTCCAGGGAAGGTACCTACGATCTGTTTCCTCTCTTGCTTAAAGATCTCTCCTCCAGGATGCTCCTGGCTCTATTGCAAAGCAATTCCCAGGCTCAGGTAGCCTATGTTTTAACAACCTGAGGTCCCAGGTAGCAGCCCCAGACTCCTCCAGGGCAGGTACTTGGGATATGCTTCCTTTTGTCGCTGAAGATCTCTCTTCCAGGATAGTAGAGGCTCTCCAGCATACTATCTCCTGGAATGATTCACCCTCTTCTTTAGGAATCTGAGGTCCCAGGTAGCAGCCCCAGACTCCTCCAGGGAAGGTACCTGAGTGAAATTTCCTCTGTTCAAAGAGGATCTCTTCCTTGGGATTCACTCAAGACTCCTGCAAGGCATCTCAAGTCTTTTGAGATTTTCTTTAACAACCTGAGATCCCAGGTAGCAGCCCCAGACTTCTCCAGGGAAGATACCTGAGATGTATTTCCTCTTTTTCTTCAAGAGTTGTCTTCCGGGATGATCCTGGGCCATTTGCATAGCATTTCCCTTAGTCATTTAGACTATTCTTTAGGAATCTGAGATCCCGGATGGCAACTCCAGACTCTTCCAGTGAAGATACCCAATATACTTTTCCTAGTTTAGCGGAAGCTCTCTTCTCTGAGATTCACTCAATCTTCCTTGCAGTTATATTCTTCACAGCTTTGCTCTCTTTAATGACCTGAAATCCCAGGTAGCAGCCTCAGACTTTTACAGGCCAGGTACCAGAATGGATTTTCCTCTGTTCAAAGAGGATCTCTCCTCTGGGATTCACCCAAGACTCCTCCAAGGCATTTCCCAAATTATACTTTCATCTTCTTTATGACCATGGCA
The DNA here is from genome assembly GCA_039877255.1 of Loriculus beryllinus. Lineage (NCBI taxonomy): Eukaryota > Metazoa > Chordata > Aves > Psittaciformes > Psittacidae > Loriculus > Loriculus beryllinus. Next base: position 3,030 of record JBCJKH010008394.1, on the reverse strand, counting down.
TCCCCAGACACTTTTAAGAAAGATCCCAGAGTTGTTTGGTTTTTTTTTTCTAGGAATCTCTGCCCTGGGGATGCACTCACATTGCTGCCAGGCATCTCCCGGAGCCTGTTTTATGAGACCAGATACCTCTTCTGGTAGCCCCAGTGTTCTTTAAGGAATATATTCAATATATTTCTCTTCTTTTGGACATTACACTGTCCTCTGAGATCCATCCAATGCTCCTCCCAAGAATATCTTGGAATCTTTTGGGCTATCTGTTAGAGATCATGGAGCTGGTGTAGCAGTCCCATACTCTTCCAAGCACTACAGCCAAGGGGATTTTTTTCCCTTGGAGATAGGTATTTTCTCCAGCATGAGTCTGTTGACTCATATGGGGACCAGAGGAAGATTAGTGACTTCCAAGGAATAAACAAAGATGCTTTCTCTCTTTTGGAGGAAGTTCTCTTCTCTGGATTCCACCTGAGACTTCTCTCAGCTGGGAGGAGCATGTCAAAGGCCTTACAGATGTCCAAATTGCTGACATCCATAGCTCTTCTCTTGTTCACTGATGAAATCACTCCATCATAAAAGGCCTTTAGGTTGGTTAAGGCAGGACTTGCCCTTGGTGAACCCATGCTTTCTGTCTCAAATCATCTCCTTGTCCTTCATGTGCTTTCACCTAGCTTCTAGCAGGAACTCTTCCAAGATCTCCCCAGCACAGAGGTGAGGCTGACAGGTTCCTAGTTCCCAGGGTCCTTCTTTCAACCCTTTTTTAAAAGGGGTGCAGTGTTTCCCTTTCCCAGTCACAAGATCTTCACCTGGGAGAAGCCAGTTCACCTGACTGCCAGTTCCCTCAGGACTCTGGGGTGCACCTCATCAGATCCCACAGACTTATGTATGTTCAGGTACCTCAGGTGGTCTCGAATTTGGTCTTCTCTTACTGTGGGGGGGACTTTGCGCCCTCGGTCCTTGCAGTCCTGTCCACTGGAGTGGATGATGTGGGATGTGTAGGAACGAGGCCATGAGGTGAAGGGATCGCTGAGGTGTGGTGCAACATCATAATAGGAGTGACGGGCTGTGGTTGGGGTTAATGGCCTTAATCCTGATGCCCTTAATGCTGCCTCAGTAGTGTGGAAGAGAGAGTGATGTTTCAGGGCTCTGTTCCACCCCTGTAATACCCACAGCCTGACTGAAGGTAACCCTTATCCCTCATTTACATAAAATAAATACATCAAAGTGAGAAAGTGGTTGCCTCTCCCATCCATGACAACAGCAACAGGTAACTCGGCTGTCTCACCTTCCACTTCTCTCAAAAGTATAAATTTGGCATTCCAGCTCCTCCATGGCAGAGGATGAGAATACAACCACACCTGCAGAAAAAGTGATGGCCTTGCTCCTCTCTCCTCTACAAAGCAGGGACACTTCTTTGGCAAGATTTGCATCTCCAGCTATGCTGGATAATACTTGGGTGGACCTAAACAGAATAAATTAGCAATTGCTTTTTTATTCCCCTCCATATGAGCTGAATTAATTTTAGTTGAATTTTAGTGCTAGTGCAGGAAGTGAACTTACCAATGGCGATTCCAAATCTGTATTTCTGTGCTTCAATAAACCCCACTATTTGTGAATCCATAATTGTGACAGTTCTGATTGAACTTGACCGGATGGATCGTGTTCAATTGGTGATAATGAGAAATGAATCCGAGGTGCCTGCAGCCCCTCTGAGCTCTGAGGACTGGCTGGAACACAAGGAGCAGTGTTTTCTGTCCAACCTCTATACTCTCACACCATAGGAGGAGAAGTCAGTGAAGACCAAGACAAGAAAGCTGTTGAGTACCTCAGCCTTCTCCTCACCCATTGTTACCCATTTGCCAGGCGTGTTCATCGGGTTGGGTTACACTTTCTTTCCCCTTCCTGTTCTGACTGACATACCTGTAGAAGCCCTTCTTGATGCATCCCTGCTGGCCTCATGCCTTCATTTCCTGATTTCTTATACCTGGGGATCAAGAGCTCTTGCGTTGTGGAAAGCATCTGTAAAACTCTGCCAGCTCTATCCTGCTCCCTTGCCCCTGAGGGCAGTTTTCCAGGGGGTCCTGTTGTCTGACTCTTTGCACAGAGGCAAGTTTCCTTTCCCAAAATGAGGCATCTACTCTCCTCTTTGCCTGACCCATATCCCTCAGGACTGTGAACACCAGGCGCATGATCACTGCAGCCCAGGCTGTCTCCACTTGTGACATCATTGATCATCAGGTCTAGTAATGCATCCCCTCTGGTAGTGCTGTCTGTTACCTGGCTTAAGAAGTTCTCCTCAATGCTCTGCAGGAGCCCCCTGCATTGCCTACAGCTCACCGTGCTGCTTTTCCAACAGACGTCAAGAGGGCTGTCAAGATGATTCCCAGCAGGACAAGAGCCTGTGAGTGCTTCTTGTAAATGGAGTAAGAAGGCTTCATCAGCAGGCTTCCCTCGATCCAGTGGCCTGTAGTAAACACCAACCGCAAGGTTCCCTTTGTTGCTTCAGTCTAGTTCTCACCCATAAGCTTTCAACCTGCTCACGGCCATTCTGAAGAGACAGCTTTTCGCAACCTACACAACCCCTCTTTCCTCCCTGTCCCTTCTGAACAGCCCGCAGCCACTGATAGCTGCATTCCGCTCACGGGGTTCGTCCCACCAAATTTAAGTAATGGCAACAAGATCACAGCTTTCTAGCAACATGCATAGCTGGCTTCCTGCTCCTCCTGGTGTTGCCCATGCTGTGTGCATGGATGTAGAGGTACCTCAGCTGTGCTGTCAGCCATCTCACGTTCTTAGAGCAACACACCTTAAATCCCTTCAGTTATCAAAAGCAGCATAGCCAGCTGGTGAAGGGAGATGATTCTGCCTCTCTGCTCTGGTGGAACCCTACCAGGAGTGCTACATCCAGCTCTGGAGTCCCCAGCACAAGACAACAGGAACTTGTTGGTGCAGGTCAAGAAGAGCGTGGAGACCTCAGAGCAGCTTCCAGTATCTGAAGGGGGCCTATAGGGATGCTGGGGAGGGACTCTTCATTAGGGA
>JBCJKH010008380.1:0-46988 GCA_039877255.1 Loriculus beryllinus | reverse complement strand
CTCCGATCATAATTACAGCCCAAATGAACCTTTGCAAAAGGAGGAACCGCAGACCAGAAAGGTTTCAGAGCGGCGGCCCCGGGCACGGCCTCCCGGCCGGCGCGGCCCCGCCGGGCTCCAGGGACGCGGGGCCGGCCGTGGTGGCGGGGGAAAGGGCGGGCGGGCAGCCCTCCTGCCGGGCCGGCCCCGCGCTCCGCGCCCGGAGAGGTTCACTGCCCCGGTGACCCGAGTGCGCTGTATAAATAAATAAACAAACTCTTGCCGTGATGGAAACGAGGACGTGGGGTGCTCCTGCGCTCTGTAACGAGAAGTTCTTAATAAAATCTGTGCACAGAAGCTCTGGGCCAGCGCTTGGTCTGGTGGTTTGCTTTCATTTGCAGCGTGGGGCACGGCCGTCTGCAGCAGGCTGTGAAAGGGGTAATGGTGCTCGGACACCCAACACCGCGCTCCGGGCACAGATCGGAGGGGAGAGCTTTAAGCCCGATGCGCAGATCACGTAACAGAGATACAGTTCCCCTTTTGCTGCGTTATTTCTTCCCTGTTAGTATTTTTAACCCGACGTGAACTTGAGCTTGGCCGTGACTGGTAAATCTCGGTTTGGGATTTGCTTTTGCCAGTTTCCCACAGACTTTCAGGTGCTGCACAGCGAGCAGGATTTGACCTCTATTGCTGCCTCAGTCGCAGATGTTAACTCGGCTGCCTTTTCCCACCTTACACCAGCCTTGCCGTGCTGCAGCAGTGGGGTTTTTTTCCCCTGTTTTGTTGCCTAGTATAGAAGACATTATTTTGACTTCATTTCAGCTTTCAAAACCCGAATATCTGCATTTTTATATACAGTAATAAGTAAAAATGATGCAATAGTCTTTAAAAACTTCTTTTAACCAAAGATTGTAACACCTTTCACATGTCTACAAGGATAACATTTTTTTTTTTTATAGATCATATGATTTTTCTTCCCAAAAAGCATGTTGATTTTGGTTTAATACATTTCCCCCCTCTCAAATATTGAAATGCCTGCACATAATCTGCTTCTGGAATAATACTTGTCATGATTTATTCTCTTCCTGGGGTTACAAACAAGTTTCCTATTAAACAAAGGATTAGAGACTTATTTAGGCATATTGCATATCTCTGTTTAGTCCCATTGTGACCACCAAGCACTATTTCAGAATACAGGAATTTTGAGACTCTACTTGCTTCCTTTGCCTATATCAATATGGGGTTTTCTTACAGTAAAATGTTAATTCACTGAAATAAGCTTTTATTCAACATGGGTATTTGTGATTTGCCAGCCCTTCCTTGCACATGAATTTCTGTCACTTCCACCACTCCTTTTGAAATGAAGGCCAAAGGTGCTCTGCATCACTCTGAATAATACCAACATGAAAACAGGGTTTCTAAAGTTGAAATTGATTAACAGACATCTGTGGGCTTAAGTAAGTAACAGAGGTGTTGACAGTGATTAAAGAGAATGTAGTCATTGGTGTATTTAATTCATTATTTGTTTGATGGAATATGCACTTAAATACTGAAGTGTAATAGTAAATCCTTGCTTGTTTTTTGTAGCTTTGGAAACACAACATTCTATTTTATAATAGGGTGGAAGACTCTCAGATCCGTATTTTCTAACATGGATCTCTGCATTTCCTCACCAGCTTTGTATCCTCACAGATCAGAGAGAAAAGGGGACAGAGAGGTAGCTGTGTATTTGCTAAACATCAATTACAAGTGACCTAAAGTGAAATAACTTGCATGCAATGTAGAAGAGTGTATTAATTTTTAGTTCTTTAATGTCACTGATAGAACATCAAATGCTTAGATTAGTACCCTCAGTTTTGTGTCTGGATCTGCAGTAATGGTCTGCATCTGTTCTTCTTTTTTATATATATATGTATATATATATACATATATATATGTATAAGAGTCTCTGCTACCCTGGGTGGGGAAGAAAAGCCAACCAAAACCCAAAGGTCTAAAAGGGGGAAAATTCTCTGATACAGAGAGTTCAGAAACTTCTCATTTAGACTGTCACGTCATCAATTCTGTCTTTTCTGAATGCCTGCACCAGTGTAGCTATTGCTGGTACTTTATGTCAAAGATAAAATATTCTGTAGTAGCTGATCTTATTCTGGAAAGTAGGTGTTCTGCTGCAGTAAGAAGCAAACAGCCTCTTGCCTGAGTACAGCTACAGCTCTGTAGGTGCAGGTTCATATAGCACATAAAGCCCTGACTAGGAATTTCTGTTGACACCCTTTTGAAACAAATGGGATATTCACACCTCACCTCTATTTTTGGATCTCTGGAAGCAAGTGAGGATCAGTTACTCATGCTGCACTTCTCAAGGCTTTTGTGCAGTGAGAAGGCCATGCTAGCTGACACTAAAGTTAGTTTCATAGGACATGACAGCAGCCCTCGTCTGCAGAAACAACCTTACTGAATGTGGTTTGAGCTCTCTGGTGCCCTGCCTGCATACAGTTGAAGTTTCATGGCAAGGCAGTGATTTAACTCTGAATCAAAAATTGTGTTGCTTCATCTGCAATCTGTGCAGTCCTACTTCGTAGTGGTTATGAAAACCTGAGCAATCTTCAGTTAATGATCTTTGTACATCACCCAGCATGAAAATACTGATGCCTGTTTCATTCTGCAAAACTTTTACATCACTTGGTTGTACTGCAGTTAAAAAGGTTTCATTACTTTTCATTTGGTCTCTGGCATAAGACTACACTAGCTACTTCAGACAGAGCTGCAGGAAGCCTCATAATGACCTATTTTGGAGCCACCTTCATGCAGGAAACATAAATGTCTGCCCTTGAGGTTCTCACACAATTTGGAGGGGAGAGTTCAAGTGATGTGTAAAAAAATCTGATCCTCTAAGTGTTCTTCCAGTTACAGCTTGTTTGGTCAATGAGGTTATCAGCAAAATGGTTTTCCCCTGCATTTGGACGAACTGGGTTGCATTTTCCTGTTTTGGCAGAAACTTTTTCTAAACTTCAGGAATTTTGAGTATCTACTGCCCAATGGACTGAAACCACAGTTCCACATACAGGTTTTTGACAGTAATACTGGCTGAAGCATCCTCTGTCTGGTGGTTTGTTCATGTCTTTCTCCATTGCACTGGCACAAGTGTTTGGGATACTGCATGGTAGAGGTGACTGGGGAAATGATCTATCAGGGTGGGGGGTGAGAAGTCTGGTTATTTTTCACCTGGATCATCCCTCCCCTGATAGCTGCAGGCTGCACATGATCTGTACCAGCATATGCAGGGAAGGGTGGGTCTGGAAGGAGCAGGAAGATGAGGGCAGCTCAAACAGCAGTGCTGCTAAATGAGAAAGTGCAACCTACATGCAAATTTCAACTATTGCTGTGCTTGTAACTTAAGCTGGATGGCACAGATCCTGTTGTGGCTCTTCCTGCTGCAGCCCTGCATCATTTAGCTAAGATCAAGTTTTTATGTGTGCTAAATACGAGCAAATGAACACGAGCAGCAGCCCTTCAGAAACGTTAATATCACATATACATACTGTTTGTTGTGCTACTTATTTCCTTGGATTAAACACCTTTTGTGTGGTTTTGGGTGTTCTTTTAACAGCTGTAACATTCACTTGCTGAGTACTGTTCTCATGTCTTGTTCTGACTTTTAAACTCCTGTTGCTGTTCTCTGCAGCTCTTTGCTGCAATCTCTTTAATCATCTCTCCAGCAACCCTGCAACTCCTGTGATATTTTGGCTCCAATATCACATGCATTTTTTCTGATCAATGCTGCCCTTAATCTTAATTTGTTTTTCACTGCTGTTCCAATATCAGTTGGATTTTGCTTTCCCTTGAACCTTTCCTAGGCTTAAATGTAAAATCTCTTTTCATCTAGCTTATATTTTATACCCCGTGGAGTACTGGATGGGAAGCATTCTTTTCTTGCCTTTCTCTGCTGACTGTTCCTCTGGCTCTGTGCAGCTGGCCCAGGCTCAAACTCTGCTGTGTCTGTCCATTCCTCCAAGTGACATGCAGTGTGAGCAGGGTTTGTAAATTTATGTCTTTGTAGGTTGTAGAGAGCTTTCTCTTGAATAAAAGCCTAGGGCATTGCTACAGAAGTAGGACCCTGGCCCCTCCTTGTGAAACTCATCCAAATTTTCTCTTTTGTGCTGATAGGAAAGTTCTGGGAGATAGCAAGATGTGAAGAAGGGCCTTCTGTAGTAATGCCACAGTATAATACCAGCAGAAGTCGTTTACTGTGGTTTCATCTGAGCTGATGAAACTGCATGTGGCTCTCAAAGAGACAAGACATCTTACTCCTTCTCTCCTGTTCCTGGTTCTGTGGTGTTCAGCTACCTCTTACACTAGCTGCAGTTTTCGTTGTATGTAAAATCTAATGAAGCAGCTCAAAATCAGTAACCCAAGGGAAAACCATCCTTTTTTGTCAAGTTAGTTTCTTCTGTGTGAGTGAGCTGAATCAGTTGGTGATTAAGATATTGTTAGCACCAGCACTGGTGCACATTCACAAGGAGATGCAGGGAAGGGAAGTAGGGGCACAACTTCATCTCTTCAGCAGCAGAGAGCTGGGTCAATAGACCCGTGCTGGGGAGCTGCAGCACATCCATGATTCATCATGAAAGGAGGAAGAGTCAGGCTCTGTCCATGGTGATTGGAGCCTCATCAGTTTGTCTTTGCTGTTAGGAAGGCTGAGACACAGTACGGGCCTCAGTTAAAGAAAAAAAAGCCCCAAACAACCAAGAGGAGAGTCCCTCTTTTGGAAGCCTCATGACGCCTGTGTGGTTGAATTAGCTTCTCCTTATCAGAGGCAAATTTCGGTTTTCTTAAAGAGATCAGATCATTATAACACTTTGGTTCTAGTAAGATAGGGAGAATTATATATAACTTTTCTTTAACCAAGCCCAAGTTGAAAGGTGAAGCTCCAGAAGGGGTCCAGGTCTAACACGTTGGTGTAGATCCTTTCAGTTGGCCCAAGGCACCTGGGTGGTGAGCTCGCTTTAGTTTCACTGTTACTGCGAACTGATGGGTGCCTTGCCCTGTCTTCCTGATTTTAAAATAATGATTGTGGCTGAAACTGCTAGCCTGAAAGTTGCAGTTCAAGGTTAATGTGGTGTGTATAACCAATGCACATTATCCTGGGCTGGCTAGAGGAAGAAGTGCGTTACCTGCTGCAAACATCCGCTATGGCAATGATGTGCCTGTTTGAAGAATGCATGTCTCTGCCCAATCCTCAGTGAGCTAATGTGGACTATGTAAAAAATAATCATCCTGTTTCCAGCCTCCTACTGTTAAGCAGAGTCATCAGTAAAACAATAATATCAAATTACAGAATATAGGTGTTTTTTTCTCTTTAGCATCTGTTAGCTTCCTGTAGTCTTATGACACACCCATTATTTTACTTACTTTGCTTTCATTGGCAGCCCTGGTTACAGCAGGGAAGACTCTGCTCCACCTTCCCTGTTCCTGCACCTGTGCCAGTAGTACTGGTACAGCTGCTTCTGAGGCACTGATGTGAACTGGATTGAACTGGTCTGGGATAAAAATGTGGTGGGTCTGTAGAGCAAGTTGGTTGCCCAGTCCCATTTACTGCACAGCCTCACAGCTGTAAAGGTGTAAATAAGAGAGAATCCATAGGAAAGCAGAGCCTAATCTGGCAGTGTTGCCAACAGAAATCCTTATCAGACTGTAGTTGCTGAAAGCAAAATCGAGATACTGTTTGTGTGCAACACACTGATGCAAAACACTGGTTCTCTTTCTTTCTCTGACCCTTTCTGGTTCGTCAAGGGCTCCTATTGCTTACGCAGGGTCGGTTCTGACTGTCACCGTTGCCATCAAGGCACGTCTCTGTTCAGTGGAGATAGCTGTGTTGCCCACAGGTAATGCAGGTCTTAAAACTCCAGTTAAATGTTTGAGAACCAAGGTAAATTACTCTCTCTTCTGGAGGTGATACTTTTGCAGAGTAGATCTGCCAGGCAGGCGTACGAGAGATCTTTCTCATTTGAGAAGCGCTCCACACGATCCATGCAAATATAAAAATAAACCAGAATCCACTCAGTTTATAACATTAAGCTATATTATTTTGTTACAGAATTTGGTAACTCTTTAATTTCAGTTGATTTTTAGGGAGAGGGTGAGTCGTAGATGTAATTTTGGTGCATTAAGCAAGATAATGTACCTTCTACTGCTCTAAGACTGATGCTAATTGACCAGCCAAAGATGATTTCAATATAACCAGTAAAGCTAGAGCAATTTTAGGATTTAAAATATTTACACCTCTGACTTGCGGTTTAAGCCCCAAATCTTCAGTTTTAATGTTGCAATAAATTTTGTGAATAGGGTGCATTCAGAAGGCAAGGTTTGTAAGGAAGTGATGTTTTTCTTGTGCATACCTGGGCATACCCTGCTGTAGCACACCAGCTGCAGAAATAATTCAGAGGTTTTCACTTACTTGAGAGGATTGAAGGAAAATGTAGTCTATACTGCCTGTTAAGAAAGAAACAAAGCTATTAAATCATAACAAAAAGTATGTTGCTTATGCAGATACAGGTTATTTTGCGTTTGTTTCAGACATTTGACATATCTGGTAATTGTCCACTTTGTATAAGTAATTCTTTTAGATGACCATTTATAAAGATGTTCTGTTAATAAAACAGTGAAAGCATTGGCCTGAAACATCCATTTTGTTGTGTTTTCTTTCTGAACTCAATAGAAGTGTGGTTTTTTTTAAATAGGGCTTTCCAATATTTACTGTGTTATATAACTTCATGCTCCTACACTATGGGTTGAACTCCAGAAATACCACGAACGTTCCAAGCATCAAACCGAATGAGCAGTGTTTGTTTTAGTAGTTTATGCCTGTAGAGCTTGCAGTGTAAATATATGAAGTGGCATTTTTTGCACATTAATCCTTTAGCCACTGACATTCAGAAGTGGGTTGGAAACATTAGCAATGGAGCTGTCTCTTCTCGCCAACAGACAAAATCTGTTCTGGAATGCTATCTAAAATTCTCTTGTCAAGCTCCATGCTTGCCCTGAGTTTCTTAAGTTGTTTGATAGTTCTCTGAAATAGAAGAATGATGAGAAAACGGGTGTGATTGGTGTCGCTTTTGGATTCCAACTTCTCAGCCTTTTCAGCGTACAGTGTTGTACTGAGGTGTATTGCTGAGTATTTAAACCTGAGGCTTTTTTAATTTTTACATGAACTAAACAATGGGTGTTGAAATTCAGATACATAATTTAATGTTTTAGACCAAACGGAAGAACTTCAAGTACTGACAGTTGCTCTCCTTCATTACAGGATGGGAAAGGAAATATTTGCTTTATTAATGGGAAGGTCTTCTGAATTCTGGGTCTTTCCAGAAGATTTAAGTTTCAGAATGTAAATTTACATCCATATTACATTAGAATGTCATCTTCAGTCAGAATCAGAACCTTCAGTCCAATCTTAACAGTACACTGTTCCTGTAAATGTGATGTGTCTGTTAATATTTTCACACTGTAAAATTAACAGAGACTCTGGAAACAAATTACTTTGGAAAAGGAAGATTTCAGGTAATAATAAACATGCTTATATGATTATTTGCCTTTATCACATTCCTGCATATGCTTCCATTAAATCATACCTGGTATGTAATTTAAATTACTACAACTGAGAAAACGCCAGTATGGAGGTGATTCTCTGTGACAGGCATGAGATTACTGTGTGTTGTATTCTTGGCCTTTGGGCTTGGAGCACTCAGGTTAACCAGAATCATGTGAGTCTGTAATGCTCTGGCTTTTATTTCTGTTATTTAATGACTTGTTTCTCATCTGCTCTGAGCACCAGAAGAGAGCTGGGTTTTCTAATGCATGATTTCAAAGTAGCTTTAGCTTTGTTCACTTAAGCATTTGTCATGGACCCAGTGGCTGTGAATCTCTGTAACACATATACAGAGAGAAAAGCCTGTGCAGGAGGCACAGTTAGGAAATAACCCTTGTCTTAACAACATCATAGTCCTACTTCACTGACTCTGGGAGAGTGGCTCTGTTGAGCACTTAGTCTGTGCTCCTGTAGTTGTTTGCTAAGAACAAGTTTGAACAGTTTCCTTGTGTCAGAGATACCAGTTTATTTAATACAACCATGTATAGAGTCTCTCTCTATAGAGCAGCACACTGTCACAGATTTGGGATCACAGCAGTTCCTTCCACTGATGGGATGTTCCACTGACCTGGGATGTTTAAAGGCTGCTTGGCATGCACACAGAGGTCTTTACAACATGTCAAAATGGTATCAAAAAGTATTTCATGCAGTATTTAGGTTGTTCTTAATCTGCCAGAATGAATGATGGGTCCTTAAATGGCCATAAGACACGGAAATGCATATGGAGGAGAACAAATATCCATCTGAATGATTCTGGCAGGTCAAGTGGAAATCTCGAGTTCTGACGGGTCTGCCCAGTGGAAAAAAAAAATCCACATCCACCTTAGGTGGATCTTAACCTTGCTAACTGGGCATCATTTTCTGCTCTGAATACTCCTTTCATTCTTGGTAGGGACACAGTCCTCTTTTCTATCATCTTCCATTTTCTCCTTGTCACTGGGGAAGAAGGTCTCTGTCCACTTGCAGAATTAACTCTTCATCACTCTGGACTGCCTTACCTCTTCTGCTGGAGTACCTTCACATGCCAGTGTTAGGTGGCCCAGAATGTTCTGCCTGTTGACCAGCACAATCCAATAAATTATTTATTTGGCATATCTCGATAGCTGGGTGGTACCAGAGCACTGTTTCTGAATTGCTCATTGTGGCAGCCATGTGCAACCTACCTCCTTACTCAGGGGTTATAAAGGTGCTTTTGTGTGGCACTGGGCCCAAGCTAACAACCTGTACTAAGAGGTAGGGTGTACCAGCTTGGGCACAGGGCCTCATCAGCAGAGCAGAGATGTTAGTTTATTGTACCCATTGCTGTACTTGAGATTGCTTGGGTTCAGGCTGAATTAATACACCCCATGGCTGTTAGATGGGTGCTGGTTCATTCCAGCAAGTCTCCACAGTGGACTGAGCAGGTGCTGTCCACACCTCACCATGTGAGGCACCGGCTGTTGGCAGAAGCAAGCACTACTGGTGAGCTTCAGTATCTGGTAACATCACAGGGGCTCTCTTCTGCAGGTACACACACACACAAAGGTAACCTCACTAGTCAAAGTACAGGTGTAATTGTATCTTCCTTTTCCTATTAAAAACTGCCATAAAACTTGCATGTGGTCAGGGTTCAGCACTGAAGTTAGAAGTGCAAATACAGGACGTAGCTGGTTTCCTGTCACTGCAGTCAGTTGTACTGAGAGATCAGCTTCAGATCTCATGGAGTCATTTATTCCTAAGTTCTCCACCCACTGCCACCCACTGCCATGTCGGTCAAAGGTAGATGACAGTTTGACTAGGGACAGAAATTAAACCTCATCATGAGGAGCTATGCTGATTATTAATTTGCTGTACTGATTGCAGGGAGCTTGTTCCCAGAGTTCAGGATGTATTCAGAGGGAGCATTAGCTACCAGATGCTGTCATAAAAAAAATAATTTGATGCCCTTATTTTATGTCGTGCTAAAGATGTCTGGGTATAAAATGATACTGCTAGGATAACTTTTATTAAGTAACCAGCAGCTACACATTACAGAGTGAGCCACAAGGCTTCCAGCAGACACATGGGCAAAAGAGGCATGTATTTTGACAATTTCACATGGTTTTCTTTTTTGTGAAAGGAAAGCTACTTTCTACACTTTGTAGCAATTGCAAGAAATCAGCATAAGTTGAAAATTAGGTGCTTTTTATGTTCTAAAACTAATGTCAGAGAGCAGATGGCAAGCTGTAGTAAAGTGTGGTCAGTTTATATGAAAGTGCACCTCATAAATATGACAGTGGCAACAAATGTGGAAGAACTATAAAATGTGCTGAATTCTTAGAAACAAGCAAGTTCTTATGAGGGCTCTGTGAACAGATTGTATAGAATGCCCAGGACAGCCTTAAAAATCTCTGTTTTCTCTAAAATTCAGTTTGCTGACATCTGTCAGGGTTGTTTTTTTTCTTTGGCTTTCTTTTTTTGCTACACGTAGTAAAGGTGTTTATAAGTGGTTATGACAGTTCTTTTGCAAGTTAAGGATCACAGACATAAAGCATATGAATTAGTCTTTTAATGCCCTAAGTGCATTATGAGGACAGAGCATTTATAAATAGAATGTATTTATGGATTATGTTTTCAATAATAATAATAATAGTTACCCAATGACTTTATCACCCTTCTGGGATTTGTTTTGACATTTTGATCTGTGTAAAGGAAGTTTGACAGTATATTAGGAGGATTTCTAAATGCAAAGGGGATAAGGCAGTGGAGAGGCATTTGTTTGCCTTTCATTGTTAATGCCTTAGGAAACGCTTGCTCTGTTCTCTCCCCTCAGGCTCATCTACCCAGCTCTTTGCAGAGCTGGTGATTCACATATGAACTATTTCAGCTATTAGATAAGATTAGGAAAAAGGTTTTGGTTTGTGTGTTGTTTTGTTGGTGGTGGTCTTTTGTTTGCTTGTTTGGCTGGTGGTTTTTCTTAATATATTATCAGTAGAATATATTATATTATCAGTAGAATGAAAATATGTGCAGGGTTTTATTTTTAAGCTTTGTAGGAAGATTCACCCTTACTTTTAGTGCCCAGTTCAAAGGCAAAGGTTGTAACTCATTTAGGTCCCTTGATTCTCTATTGAGCTAGAAAAAGCAGTGTAGATGAAACTTCATTTCGTGCATGTACCAAGTGCTTGCTGGATGCTCTTGTATTTGTTCATAGAATCTGTGATAGAAGAAATAAACTGCAGTTAATTGCTGTCAGAATCCTTTTTCCTTTTAAAAAGCTTAAAGACAGAAACACTAGATGCTGCTGCAATGCCAACAGCGTGGAGTCAAACCAGGAAGACCCAGCAGTGAAGAGTGTTTAAGCAACTTTGACTCAGACACCTTACCTGTGCATACTGATTCCCCATCTGCCTGCTAAATGTCAGCTTTCTTGTGTTATGCTAACAGAAAACAAAATCTAGACATGATCGCTGATTTGGGTGCTCGCAGCTGTGGTTGTGATTTTTGGTCTCCTGACCTTGTTTTAAAATCTGCCGCTGCTTTTTCTTCAGTGAAAAGGAGATTGAGTATGCAGTGCCTGTCATTTCATTATTTGCATATCTAAAGCACTGAAATATAAGATATTTTCACCAACTTCAGAGGTGTAGCTACTAGAAGTTTTATTGGAAAGGTCATGAGCCAGAAAGGTTTGTTCACATCAAGGCTCCTGGGTGATTCGTTCTATAATCTGTAGTAAAATCCTACATTGCTCACCTCTCTTGCATTGTCTGATACAGCATGAGAGTGTTCAGACACTTCTCTGAGTGTCATGCTGATGGAGACACAAGTGGGACTACAAGTATTGCATTCAGCTGATGGTCTGATTCTGCTTTGTGCAGGATCCTGTTACAGTGAGATTAAATTTTGCTTGTAAGTTAATGATCATGTATTTTAACTTCAGTGACAAGAGGAATTTTCCCAGCTTTCTGTTCTCCAGGTTGCCTAACAGATTGCTGTGTGTGCATGCAAGTCATCTGAATCAGAATGACAGAATAGTTAGGGTTGGAAAGGATCTTGAGATCATCAAGTTCCAGCCCCTGCCGTGAAAACATTTTTGTCATTTTCAGTGGAGTTGGTTCTTGAGGCTATTCTTTTACTTCCAGTTCTACCCAGTTTCCCTGGCCCTTGCACTGCCTTCACCCACAAGCTGTCATGGTCATTGAGTGGCTGTGTGGTGGTCAGAGAACTAGGAAAAGGTGGGTTTAAGAAAGAGCAACAAACACAGGCTGTATTCACAGTGTGGTGCACAGTCCTGTTACCCTGAGGAGAGGGCAGGAGGAGCACATACCCAGGCAGGGGGCAGGGGCAGGAGCAGTGCCAGACTGTGATGACAGAGAAGCTCTGGTGTAAATTGCAATCCCTGTGCCAACCCACTGTAGTTATTAGTGACAGAGGGAGATAATTGTGGGCCTGTCCTGTTGAACATTTATTACTGGTTATTTGAAGTCCCATGCGGTAGCTGTAAATAAAATTACTTTTCTCTGAATGTTTTCAGTCTGCAGCCTCTGAATGGAATTTATAAAGTGGCTGTTGAGGCGTAGCTAAAAGGGCTGCTGCACTGCAAGGTGATAGTAAAAGTGTTTACAGATTTCATGTGAATGTGCTTAGTACTTACACTGGGAAGATGAAAACAAATAATACCTTAAAAGAGTCGTTTTTGATGACCTCTTCAGTGCTTTCATGATGGACTGTAGCTTTATAAAGCCACATATAGTAAATACAAGAGTGAGTTCCTCGAGCTTTGGACAGTGGAGGGGTATTTGCTTCCTGAACAATCGTACTGGCACTCCTGCTATGAATAAATCTGAGTGCAGTGCTTGAGAAACAGGCATTGCCTCAATTTCCCTTTCTTCAGCCCTCTCGCTGCCCTGGTCCTTTGCTGCCTTGCTGGGAGGCTGGGTATTGACCTGGGTCAGGAGCCTAGTGTGGCAGTAGAGGTGGCCTCTGCAGGTGATGGCTGAGTGAATGTGCAATGGACGGGGCACAAGGCAGGTTCAAAATGAGCATAGGTTTGTTGGATCTCTGCTCTGCGCTGTTTCTGGAGGCTGTGGTGTCCTTCGAAATCTGTGTGTGTAATAAAAGCAGAAGTCATCATCTGGCTGCAGAAGAGAAGGAAGCTTTAAAATATGTCAGTTGGTAAAGCTGTGCTTGCTTCTGAGTGGGATATGACAGTACATCTGAGGTGTGAAGCAAACCGTATTGCCTCAAGGTGTACTTATACTTACTGTATGGCCAATAACTGTCAACATAAGCATTAACTGATAACAGTGAATTGTTACCGTGATGTTACTGAAGACAGAAAAGAAAGGCTTTCAGGGAGAAGTAAAATGTGTTACTGTGCCAACTGTACAGCTGAAAAGCACGGAAATCTTTGGGGCATTTTGGACCTTCAGGTATGAAAGTGGATGGAAAGTTTCATCTGCTGCAACAGCCACAGTGAGGTACTTTGATTCTTGGATTTAGTGGTGTCTGGGGAAGGACTTCCACTTTTTTTCTCCAGTCCATCCTGGAATATGAAAAGCAGCCCTTTTTTTGCAAAGCAGGAAACCTATGAGCAAGGAGAAACCAAGGAGCAGAGCTTAACATTCTGGAGAGATGCTGGAGTTCACGGGGATATTTAGGATAGGAGAAAGAAGTAGTAAGAAAGCAGGAAATAGCAGGGAGGCCACAGGTATATCAGTGGATGGGTACTGAAGAGTAAAGATGATATGAAAACCGTGGGAAGACTGAATAATGTCTTGGCTCTGTGAGCAGGTGGTAGGGGAGGTGATGCTCATAGTCCAGATACACAGCATTAATGCTCAGCAAACAGTCTTTACAGGAGTTACCATTACCCATAGCACACCTAGTTCAACATCCTGTCTCTAAGGTACTGAAGATCAGTAGGTACCTCAAAAGGCTATTGGAACCAGGAAGAATTACATGTGACATAATCTTCCCCTCTCATTAAAAACTTCACTGGATTTTTTAATAATTAGAGATTGATTTAAATCCTGACTCGTGATCTTCCTCTTAATCCTGAATTTCTTTTGGTATGAAATAACCATATTAATTCTGGATATTCTTGGATATTCTTGTTATCCATGTGCATGTCTAGCCCCTGATTGAATTCTGATAAATTGCTTAGCAGCAGCAGTGCTTTATTTGTGCCATACATAAATATCGATTTTCATAATTTTTTCTCACATATATATTGTTAAATATAAATTTTTATAGTTTTAAATTTTCACCTTTCAGCTTCGCTGCTCTTATCATCAGGCACTGAATATTTCTAGCTTACTTTAAATGTGGTTTTTAGTGTTGAAGCACTTCTCTCCTTTCTAGAGTAAATAGCACAGGTCTACCCAGTCTCTGCATACAGCATTTTTTCATTGCCCAAAAAGCTTGCTTTCTCTAAGCACCCAAATTCCACAGAACCCATTTTTAAGATAGACTTCCAACCTCTGCACTGTAATCCAGCTGATTTATAGAGCACAATCTATACAAATGTTATTTTCAAAGATCACAGTGTCTCCTATTACTGTTTCTGTCTACTACTTTAGCTTTTCATGTCACAGATGTTGTCTTCATGTTAAGCAGAAATCCAGAGTGAGCTATGTGCGGTAGTGTCCAGGCCCCCTTTCCAGGTTTTTGCCATTAATAAAATAGGCTTATTTGGATTTTTCTACAATTTCCCTGCACTCTGCAACTGTTTGTGTTTAACAGCATCCGTCTGCTGCTGTCATGGTGTCAATTCAGTTAATATGTTTAGTTATCTTCTGCTGAACATCTTTCTCCCTGTCCTCATTTGGCTAAAACAAATTACTGGGTGTCAGCTGAATGTTTCGCTCTTTGGCTCTTCACCTCTGGAATTCCAGATCATTAGTAAGTATGTTATTAAGAAAGTATTAGTAAGTTTAATACTAGCTCTTTTGATCCAATAAAATTGTGTATTACATAAAAGCAAGAGTTAAACCTTCTCAAACTAGGTAATCTCATCAGCTTTCTTAAGCTGTGTTCGGAGTTCATAGCTGGGGTGTTTCAGGCAAGCAGACTCTGGTTTTCCAGCTCTGGTTGTTAATAGCTAACTGTTTTTTCAGTTACATTCAGTTGGAACACTTGGTTCAAGAAGAACTACAGCAATTACTAACTCCTTCTACAAGAGAGGGTTGGGGGGGTGAGTCCTCTCCTGACAAGGTGGAGAGTAGCTTGGAAGCAGATGGGAAGGAGAAGATTTCGTTCCTCTGCTCTCATCTGCCTCCCCTGTCCTGGAAACTTATTCCCCACAAGGACACTTTCAGACCCCCACGTCTAGTAGGGAAGTCCTGGTGTGGTGGTTGCCAGGGAAATCGGTGCCTGGGAGCAGGCTGGGCTGCTGCAAACAGGGCAGGAGGAGCAAAAAGATAGGCTGTGCCTGAGCATCCACTGGAGCAGGACACCAGGGTCAGTAAAGCTTGTGTAGACGAGGGATATGCAAGAGATTAGAAATGAGGTGTAAAGATTGGTTTTCATTTGTATGTGTGGGGAGCTTAAGGTTTCAAACCAAACATAATTTCATCTGTTACACTGTAAATTGCAAGAACTAATAGGAATTGACTACCTTAATTTCAGCCATCATGGTCTTTTCTGTACACACAACTTAATAAGTATTTATGGTCTGGATGGTCTTTTATATCTTTGCAGTCTTAATCATACCATACTGTTAAAGCAAACATCAAACAATGTAGTAATCACTGATGTGGGATATGTTGTGATACTCAGAAACACAATTCTTTTTATCACAAATTACTGTAAAAGGGAGTAGTGAAGATGTTCAAATGCAAATACTGTAATGTGCAAGTGCAGTGTAAATTGAACCAAATTCAAAATTACTTAGAACCTGGAAATAACACAAGACTAAAAGCTAGTCAAAAAACCACAAGCCATGTGTGAAACTCGCTTAAACTGTATGTGTCAAGATGTAAATCTTGCAGGTAGCTTCCTGCATTGCTCGGTGCTTACTGTACGTTATGAGGAGGTTCCTTTCAGGTGCTTTCAAGTCACAATAAGAATGTGATTTCTGAAATGGTGGTGTTGTAGAGGAGGGAGCACCTTAAGTAGTTAATGCTTTTGCTGATTACATATGCAAAAGATGATGCAAGTGTGGAAAACTAAGCTTGTAAAACCAGAGGTCCTTTGCTGAATAGTGAGTAAGAGGATTGGAAATTCTTCCTAGGAAAACATTGCATTTATCATCAGGAATTTGGCAACATCTACCTTTGTGAACATTGCTAAATACCTGATTCAAGAGACTTCCCACTTGCACATTTCATCTGTTTCTAATCCCCTTGTATAGAAATTGACTCCATACTGGAGTTACGATTTCTGTCAGCAAGCAAAGACATTACTGGTTTTGCAAGACATTTTTTGTTGCAGGGAAATTCCTTTTTTCAAAGTTATTTTCAGATACTTGGCTGGGAGATGTTGCTCATGCAAAAGATCTCCTCCTGAAATGGTTCCGATGAGGCAGTCTTTTGGCTGGAGTCACCATGATACATGCATAGGAACGGGAAAAAGTTGCTGGTTTGCTTACATTGGACAACCGGGCTGATACAAAAAAGGGATAAAACTAGATGCCTCCTTTAAAAATGATAGAAATCAAAGGGGAATCTACAGTAGTCTGGTTTGTAGTTCACACTGATGAAAATGCAGAATACTCAAAAAAAATTGGGTGTATAACGTGGAGGACTAAGACTTAAATATAACTTGTGTGTTGAAGCTGGGGTAGAAAACCACATTAATGAAGTCTTTCAGAACTGTTTGCTAACATACTAGAAATAATGCATAGGTTTTCTTTCGTGCTTTCTGAAAGATGAAATGCAACATGGAGAAGACTTGGTACTGTAGGGAAGAATGGAATTATTATATTTGCATGGACACAGGCAATAAAAGTTGCAGTGTCTGGACTACCTAAAATGTGATGACTTTACAATTAACTTATTTCATGGCCAGTTGACAAATACATACATATAGGTAGAGTATTGTTTGTGTGTAAGCATTTGGCAGACTAATATGTGGTTTATGTGGGACAAAAAATATGGCATAAAAGATTCCAGGTGCTCAAAAGAATTTAATTTGGGTTTGTTTTTCTTTAAGAAAACCTCGTATGTTTTCTGTCATTGTTTGCTTTTAAGGAAGATGAAGTTTAATTATTTTCCTTCTTTTCATTTCCTAAGACCTTCTAAAGTGATGATGTAGCTAAATATTCAGTAGTTAAACATTTCCATGTTCTGACACACATGAGCTTATTGACAGTCACTTTCAATACTGAAAATACAGATTTTGATTTATGTACATTGACTTGCTTTCTTTTGATGCAAGATAAAGTCACTACTACTGTGAAATGCTGTTTTATCTTTATTGAAAGCTATCATTTAAGACAGAGTATTCTTTCATACTAGGCTCGGGGTTGAAGTGTGACTCTGCTGCTTTGGGCAACTCATCCCCAAAAAGTATTCTTTCCCATAATACTGAAGTATAGTTTGCTTTGAAATGGAAAGTTTCCCCGGCTGTGTTTAAAATGAAATGTTTCGAATGTGGTCATGGTACCACCACCCATATTGACACTTCCAAATCTTTTTCACAGAGGACCAATAAAGTTGAGCAAGGAGAGGGACATGTCTCGTTCTCTCCACGCTTCTTATCTGAGCATCTTCTGCCTCCAGGCCCTTTCCCAAGCAGAAATGCCCTATGCTGTGATTTTGCTCCAGCTCTGAAGATAGGTGTGCTGCTTTAGGGTATCCAGAGGCCTGAGTAGATAGGGCAGCACCGGGTGGTACAAAGAATTGGTATTGTGGCTGTGGAGGTAATATCCATTCTTAATGCTTGGTATTTGGAGTTCTGTATGATACAGTGATATTGCTGTATCACTCTGGGGACCATTTCCTTGTATTTTGAAGTTCTTTTAGATATATTAAATATTTTCATAATCAGTATTTAAAGAAGAACTGAAAAGTAATTTTCACAGATCAGTGCAGAACTTAACATTCATTGCACTCTGCCTACATGCATGGTTTTGGAAGTTATGCAACCTCTTTTTATAGAGTTGTGTGTTGTGATCTAGGCTTGCTCAGTTATTCCTTAGAAATATAAGTGTGTTAGGAGCTCTGTATTATACAGTACTTAGGTCATGACAAACTGCTATGTACCTTTAAATATAAAAATACTTACTTGCATTAAGGTTCAAGTAAAAATGGCTTCCATTTTTGCATCTACTGACTTCAAACTATGGAGTAGAGAAGAATTACGCTCCTGTGACGTAGGAACGGACAGTCTGGTTGTGGAAAGAATGTGCATGGTGATGTTGCATATTTAGTTCACACAGAAAAAGACTGAAAACTAAGTACCTAACAGAGAAGCAATTGCTAATGGCTATCTGCAGACTGCAGCTGTGGGAGAGCGGGGGGACTGTGGCAGGGCATATTGTCCCCTTGGCACCAAGGCAAGTGCCCTTCCTGACAGTGGTGGTCATTATCCCAAATTGCAGAGGTGCTAGGTCATCACGGTGCATTTGCTCAAGCAGTATTTTAAGATGAGCTAACTAACCACATTATTTCTCATCACTGAAAGAGACTGGGCCTGTTCTTCAGAAACATGACATACAGAAAAACCAACCTGAGGCAGACACCTGCCATGAAAGTATTTTGCCCGAATGCTGATAGTTTGGCAACATTTTAATAAGCAACTGAAAACAGTATGTAATAATGGGAATTCAGCTGCAGTGATTGCTGCCAGATCCACCGAGAACAACGGACTTGCATACCAACCCAGACTTATGACCAATATTGTGATTGTAGGTAACTAAATGACCATGGAATCTGGAGCAGAGAACCAGCAGAGTGGAGATGCAGCCGTTACAGAGGCAGAAACCCAACAGATGACAGTACAGGCACAACCACAGATTGCAACGTTAGCCCAGGTATAAAATCATATGGTGTAATAGTTTAACCTATTGGCTGTTTTTTAAGAGGAATGATGTTTGCTCATGGGCCTGAGAGAAGGTTCCGTTGATGAGATTCTGAGAGAGATGCAATGTATAGTTCCTTTATTATTTGTCTTCACATTTCTAAAGCAGTAGTGATCTTTAACTTCTCATTGCACTAGGCTATGTTAGCTCTGAAGAACTGTATGTGTGTAAACTGAGTAATGTTAATAGAATGATGTGCCATTCCTTGCCATACCACTGAAAGGTATTTTCCTCAAAACATGTAATTTACTCTCTTTTTTATATTGACTGGGTTGTTTTGTTGTTACATTTTCTTTTTAGAATCTCATCTATAGCAATCAGTTTAATGCTGAGGAAAAAACCTGAAAATACAGATGAATAATGCAGGAATATGCAGATGGGATTAATATTATAAGCATTATAATCAAATGGAACAATTCAACAGCTTGTGTTATCCTGCTGTCTCCAGAATTTCACAGAATTGTTGGCTGCTTAGAGAGACAGCAGTAGATCATTTATTATCCCCAAATTCTTTCAGAGATACAAGAAATGTGAACCTAGCTACAGCTCTAATTTTGGAACCTGGTTTCATTCTTGGATACATTGATGGCTGGCAGAAGCAACCCCATTGTGTACATGAGTACAGAATCTGTTCAGCTCTCTCCTGTAACCATTTAATTTTAAAGCTGTTTGCAGTCTGCAAAGAGCAAACCGGTTTTTTAAATCTCATAGTTTGGGGAATCGAGTGTCTTCTAAGTGGCGCAGGTGTTAAGTCGCGTATTTCATAAATGATTAAAGTCCTCACACCTTTTGGTAAGCCAGATCTAGTACACTTCCATTCAAGTGATAGTATAGGGTTTGGAGCTGTTAAAATGCACAGGATGATTTTGTTGTGTGAAGCTGTAGTGTGAATTTACAGGTCACCAGCTGCCCTGCACCAGCTTGCCTCTTTGGGCAGTTTTCTCACTGTCTAACTTAGGCACAGGATGTAGGTGGTGTAACTAACACTTCAGTGTGAACTGAGTGGAAGTAGTTTATTTCTCTTGCAAAACCAGTAAGCTGCTTCTCACTTGGTATGCATTACCATTTAGTCCAGAAAAGCAAGAATGCTTTAAATTCATGTGCTAACACACTGACCTCCAGGTAGCTGAACTTGCAACTATGTGGTGGGTTGAATGCATTTCACTCAGTCAAAATTACCCCGGTACTTGAGTGAGATTTCTTTCCAAGTAGGGAAAAGCTACACAGCTATGCTTAAAATCTGTATGAACCACAAAGAAATACGTAATTTTTCCTAATTTGCTCTGTTGTCATTCACTGTATTATTTGCACCTTAGCTGTTCCCCAGGCTTTATATTCCTTGTGGAGGTGATGTAACAGTCTAAACGTGATTCCTTGTCTTGTTCACATCATGTTACATTATTATGGTATTTTAAATACCAGCAGAGACTTAGTCAAATCTAAATATCTAATTATGCCAGTTTATTTCTTTCATTATCTCTTGTAAGGTCAGCCCTCTTGTAAGCTTAGTTTAATTGCTGCATTTTAGTGAGTTCAGGGTAGTTTTTAGAGTCAAAAGGAAACTCGTTCCAGTTCCACAAGGTATGAGTCAGAGACATCTGCAGAAGTTACACTCTGCTGTTGCCTTAATCCAGTCGCAGAGTGGCCTCCAGTTGATCAGCTTTGCTGTGATTGCCAGGGACTGTTGGCAATGTCAGACATGCACTATTAAAAAAGGTTGCTTGGTAAAGCAATATAATTTGCTAGAGGAAAGTATGCTCATGTTAATCTCAGCCCTGGTTCCTCTCAGATGGAGTTAAGTACCACCGTGTAATGCTGCAGCTGTTTTCCTGAAAAGGGAAGGTAGACGCAAACACAAGTTTATGGATTAGGGAGAAACAGCTGTGGAGGAGAGAGGTCTACATGTCATTCCCTTTAATTTTGTTGTTAAGCAAGATTTCCTTGTAGGTGGTGGATGTTTATGGAAATGCAGAGATGAGCTACTGCACCCTTTTGAGAACCACATGTTCATGGGGACAGCAGAGGATTTACTTCTGCATCCGGTACATAGCATCTGTTTAAGATTAGGTAGGACAGCAGTGCAGCCCCTTCTCACATTGTAGCTACATGGGTCGAATTCCTTGAAAATGCTGTTGAACACTGGAGGATTGTTACATTTTCCAAACCTGGGTGTCTAGTAGAAGGCTGGCCAGTCAGTGACCCGTAGCCTGGCTGAGGTCTGCCAGAGCAGCTCACACATCACAGTCCTTCCCTGAGGGCTGTGATGGTGTGAGTCAGATGCAAACTGAGGGCAATGTACGCTGGTACAGCAGCACTGGCACCCTCCTGCCTTTCAGGAGCCCCCCCCCAGCCATGAACACAAGTATCATGTCACCAGACAGTTACTGAGTACTGGATGTGTACCAGGGCGTCTGCCCAGCCATGTAGCAGCCTTGGTGCATAGTCCTTCAGCTGCCCATAATAGTTCCTGTGACCAGCCAGAGTCAGACTTCCCTGCGTGATGTGAACAGCTTTGTGTGGGTATTGCTGCCATCAGAGCCTGAGCCACTGCACAGGACATGGGGTAGCTGTGCACACGGTGCTAATGTACGCTGCTGAAGTTGTTAGTATATCCCTGTTGGCATAGCTGCTGTGCCTACAGGTCTGTGCTGGAGAGACAAAGTTGTGCTTAGGAGCTGAGTGTTTAAAATGTCAGCAATTTTTCCTCACAGAAATTAAGACTAGAATCTGTGTTCACCTGTTACACTGAATCACAGCAACAGCCTACAAACCATTTGTTTCCCACTGCAAATCCATGTCTGACCACACGATCAGTTTTCTTCATTTAAACGGGCTTTGTCAGCTACTCAATATGGGTTAGTTTCTGGGAAGTCCAGAAGATACAGCTCCCTAAAATTTTTAACTTCATACAGCTGGCAAGCACTTTGCATTTTCTTGAGTGGGAACAGAAATAGCTCCACTCCCATATGCTTCTGCCTTTGACTCAGCAGTGTCTGTAGGAGTACACCCGAGTCCTAGCAGTATCTAACTGAAGTAAGCGAAAGGTAATAGTGTGTTTTTATTAGGTTACCTCAGAATAGGGGCAGTTGTGTTTTTCTCATTTTATCAGTGGTTTTACAAGTGATGTTTTGAGCCTGCAGAAATTCTGCATTAGATTAATTCGTAAAGTAGGTCAGATGTTGGGTTTAGACAGTTCAGGGGAGTTTACATTACACTGAAACATTTGGGTCATGTATCTGGGGTCTAGAAGGCACATAATTCTTTGACCACAGTGTGTTCTTGGTAGTAAAATATGAAGGTTTTGTAATAACCTAATCTGTGCTCACTGTCTCTTCTTTGCAGGTATCTATGCCAGCAGCTCATGCAACGTCTTCTGCACCCACGGTGACCTTAGTTCAGCTGCCCAATGGGCAGACAGTTCAAGTGCATGGAGTAATTCAGGCTGCCCAACCATCAGTTATTCAGTCTCCACAGGTCCAGACAGTTCAGGTACTGATGGAAGAAATTCCTAATACGTGAATTGGGCCTTTCAAGTACTCCTGCCAGCTCACGGGTTTCTAATGTGTTTGTGTCCTAGATTGTGGTTTTGCTTATATAAACTTTAAGAGCATATTGAAGGCAAAATCTATACGGTATGTGCTGCTCTGTGACTTGTTTTCTGTTCTGGTTTAACCACTTTTCACTTTCAAACATTGCTGAGTTTCATTTCTCTGTAGAGCTTGGTAAGTGAGTTTAAGTGAGTTTAACAGCTTCATGGTTTTTTCTTACATTATTACTCTGCTTTTTGTATCCATTGTCTTTTCATACGTTTTTGTTGAGTAAGAATTCATACTATTCTGAAGTGAACAAAACGTCGTGGTTTTTTTTAATAATCTTTAATCATTACTGAGGCTGATATTCTGGAATGAGAGTCTTTGCTACCTCAGAAATACTTGCATTGGTTTACAAAATAAGTGTCTGTCTGTTAATGGTCCTTAAAATAAACCTATCAGTCCTCTCATAAAAATGGGTTTAAAATTCACTGTTGAACTTTGTTTGCCTTGTAAACCCTTAGCTTCTCTTCTATAAAGCAAGCCAGATAATACAATATGATGAGGTAGCTTGAACACATAAGAGACAAGTAGTCTGAGATCTGTAAACTGTGTAATTTATTTATTTGTTTATTTATTCAGTACTTTAAACACAGTGTTACTGAATGCAGAAAGAGAAGTTGCTTGTCATGCAGCGGCTACACAGGGCGAGGATTTGTACATCATTCCTTTGCTGTTAGTACAGTGAGCACAAATAATGTTTCATTTTAAAATCAGGTCATTCTGATCATAATCTTTGTTTGCCCCTTGTCAATTTTAGTGGTGAGTTTCTGGCGGGCTCTACCCCCCTCAGCCATTGGAGTCAGAAGTTTAGGGTTTTAATGTATTGGTGGTAAGCAGTGTTCAGATAAGTTACTAGCTCAGAGGGGGAAGATAAGAGACTGACAATGAAACCATGCTTGGAATTCACCTGGCTCAGTGTAAATCCAGCATGTTTGGGTATTTAAAGCCTGGTGGTTCACTGTCAGCCTCAGACCTGTTCAGGCGCTCTATCTGATAACTGGGATGTGGGTGCCAGCAGCCTTTTTGAGCCTTTGGGAATATTCCCTACAGCGCATAAAATGACAGACTGTAAGGTAGGTTTCTCACACAGGCACTTCTCTATCCACTCACTGTCATTAGCTTTTGTATATTTGTCACATGAGTGTAGCCTTCTGGAAAACAGTCTCTATATTTATGTATCAAAGATGCTTTTACATTCTTGGCACACTTCGAATTTAAAGTTATTGAAAGGTGATTGATACAAACATTTTAGCTTTCCTTCATAAACCTTTGTCTTTTTTTAGCACAGATGTTCAGAATTGCAGCACTGGATTATTTTTTAGAGTCTTTGTGTTTGACATTTTCCTGACCATTTCCCCCGAACATCAGTTTCTAAGACATTATCTACCCAGTGATTTATAAGTTGTTGTTTCTCAGCTTCAGCTGTATTTTGTTCCTTTCTTTACAAATGTTTCTGCTGTCTTAATTTGGTTGTAGTTACTCTGTCCCTAAATTTTACTAAAAAATCTCTCAGTTTCCTTAAAATGGGTGGAAACAAGGAATTACGGAAGACAAAAAGTGCATGGAATTACTGTTTATATTTTCTTACTAGAGTATTTAAATTACAAAGAACATTCTCATGGGTAGATAATTGTCAGATCACTGGATCTGTTACTGAACAGCCTGTCCTTTCTGTTCATTGACTAGGTAGAAGTATTATCAAATACTTGTAGTGTTTTTCACAGGATTTCAACATTTCCTTAAAATAAAGATGTTTTTGGAAGTGTCTTGTTAAGTTTGTTTGCTGTTCTTATTTACAGATCTCCACCATAGCAGAAAGTGAAGATTCACAGGAATCAGTAGACAGTGTCACAGACTCACAGAAACGAAGAGAAATCCTTTCCAGACGACCCTCCTACAGGTATGGAGGTTAAAAGCAGGAGCATTTTGTTTGATGGATGTGTTCTTCATGTGGCGAGACCAACAGTGTGATTGTATAGTTATTTCTAAGCTTGCCATTAATGGTGCCTGTCTTCCTCAGTGTGTTTTCCATGAATAGGATGTAAAGAGATAATAGGAGGAGGAAGAAACCTCAGTTGTTACACTCAGTTAAGACAGAAATGAGCTGAGAATAAGCTAATTGCCACATTTGTGAAATGCTGAGGTATCGTTGTGCTGGGTCCCCCAGAGTTAGCTTTAATGGATAGTTAATACATAAAATACACTGAAGCTTTGCAGGCAGGTGGCTTCTGTATAATCTGTAGTCTGCAAAAAACCAACTCTGTTGTTTTTCATCAGTGTTGAAATGCTAGCAGCAGTCAAACTTAATTCCTTTCTCCCAGGAGACTTTCAATGAACATGTGGTGTTCTGAGGATCAGAGAAAAATTCTGCTAGAGCAAAATTGATTGTGTTTAAGAAGCCAGGGTATGAGCTGAATGTAGTGGTATCTTTAGTTGTCATGGCAAATACTTCTGTGGCAAGAACAATTGATGTGCTCCTTCACATGGTGTTAGTCATGTTACTTTATTAATTAAGCCCTTGTACAACTTTTTCTGGCTGTGCTAAATCTCATTTTTCATTCTTAAAATATGCTAAATAGCGTTAAGGAGCAGCTCTGAAGTTCTGGTTTTAAGTGACTCGTGCATTCCTGCTGCTTCAGAAAATTCGCATGTTCCTTTTTTCTTCATGAACATAACCTTAGAAATATAAGCTAGACTTTAGGCCTGAGCATATCTCAAATATTTATTAGCACTTGCAGATTATTTTCTTCCACCAGCCTTCAGGGCTGTTGTGGTGCAGATAATGAAGGTCATTACTGAAGACCCCTAGCCTTAGTAGATCTGTGAGGAGCCGTGTTGCTAACTTAAAGGCTTCCACAGACTTCATTGCAGTCAGCTTCTGCAGTGAGACACTGGCTGTTACTCTGTGTGGGGGAGTGGCTGTGTATCATGAGACAGGAGAGCTAAGCAAACACAGAGCAAAGCTGAGATGAGGGCACTTGTTCATGCTCACTTCTCATTGAGATGGGCTCCTCTGCACACACACTGATGCCACACCACAGCCTCTGTCCTCAAACCATGTCCTGGTGACTCAGCAGAACTTTGTAACTGTCAAACGTACATATGCAGCTCAGACTCTGAGCCAGTGTAGGAGTCACATCAGAAAAGCTGAGCCAGACTGGTGCTGTGTTGACAAGATCCCGGTTGGCATTCTTCAAGCTGCTGTAACTGGCCCCAGAGACAAGATGGATTTACAGAATAGAAGGCTCTTCATCTGTTTCGTCCACTGGTTTTTCTGGTCTAACACGTAATTGCAAACTCTCTGGATGGGAGTTTTTCGTTTGTCCAAGTGGTGCTTGGCACATTGGAGTGCTTGTGCAGTGCTGGGGTTCTTGCATGCACATCATCAAAACAGCATCAGCAAAGCTCTGTTTTGTCAAGTTGCTTAGCAGAGTCACTGCTCTTCCCAGATGGCTCCATACAGATGTTCTGGCTCCCAAAGCCTTAGAGCCCTATTTAGGAAATGGGTGTTGCTTTGGAGCTTGAGGTCTACACCTGTGTTTGCTTCATCACACTTTGAGTTCTAGTGACAGTCCGCAGGAAGACATATGAGGAGAATTACAGAAGATGTTGCTCTTTACCTGAGTAGCATTTTGCAGTGACAGAATATGCCAGCAGTGAAAAGGGCTTGACAGTTCTCTGAGGGACAGTGTTTGTTCTAAATGATGCAAATTGCAGTAACCTCTATGGTCAGTCCTGCAGTCATGTTCAGTGGGACCTGTAGCAATGATGTTTAAGCAGTTTTTAGTTTGGGTAATTACCCTGTGAAAGTAATTAAACCACGTGTTCTTTTCTTTACCCATGCTACTGTCACAGCTTTCTCAGGCAGGGCATCCATAAACATAACAGTGTGACTTGACTCAAACACACTCAGTATTGCCTCCCAGGCAGGTATTATACTGTAAACTGGTTGCTCTTTACAAGCATTTCTGCTGACTTCTTTTGTACTCAGCTCTTCGGCAGAGGCGTTTACAGTCTCTGAAATGGAGCAGTTCCCCTAATGTAAGTGAGGAGACAGGGTTTTACATACTTTTGCTTTCCTCAAATCCTTCTGTGGCTGAAAGCAGGAAACAAGTAAAAATGCATGAGAGAGAAACATGCTTTTAAGAAAAAGGGAAGGTTGTGACAGCTGATGCTTGAGAAGAACCTCCTTGAGAGGCATCTTCGTCTTGTGTACTAAAACACAGCTGTTCTGTGCTGGCTCCCTTGCCCATCTATGAATGACACTTGGAACAGTCCTCTCCATAAGAGTTTGAAGATGGTGCAGGTTTTCCATTCTGCACCCGTACTTTTGTTGCTGGTGTAGTGCACTTTTCAGTTTCCCTCAGCATTGTGTATCAGATAGGCTATTTTTTTGTCATGTTTTTATTAAAATCTCTACAACACACTGTCTTTGCCAGAAAAATTTTGAATGACTTGTCCTCAGACGCCCCAGGAGTGCCAAGGATCGAAGAAGAGAAGTCTGAAGAGGAAACAGCAGCACCTGCCATCGCCACTGTTACGGTGCCAACTCCCATTTACCAAACCAGCAGTGGGCAGTACAGTATGTAGTCTGAATTTCTCAGTGGTGCTAGTAAGTGGGGATGAGAAGATGAAGAACTATTATTTCTATAAGTATTTGGACTAGGACAAAGCAGGAGGTGAAAATAAGGTTATTTTAATTTGACTGTTTGATAACCGTGCCCTTTAAACACATTCCTATTGTAAGTATTTGAAATGATCAGTTACCGTTCTGGGACTGCTTGCCAGTTAGTGCAGCTAATGCATCCTGAGGCAAAATACGAATGCTTTTATGAACTTCACTTCAGGAACCAGATGAGGCAATTCAGAAGTTTCTTTTTTTCCTGGCAGAAGATGAATACTGGTTCACAAAATTGTAACCTCAGTAACAGGAAAAGCACTGCAGTCTGCAATACATTTTAGAAAGTCCTGGAAAAATAAGAAGTTCAGCAACTTTATTTAAAATATGTAATAAATATATGATTCTGCGTTTATTCACTGTATTTCACAGATAGAGTGCTTTAACTTAAAGGTTTGAGAACGCGGCAGTAAAGCTAAAATTCACATGCTGTCCCACACAAACACAGAGTATTAAATACACAAAAGGGAGAAAGAACTTGCTTGTTTGTATCTTTCTCTTAAAATCTCTTTAGAATTTTGTATCTGTGTTTATTCCTTAGCCACTCAGCCTGCTGAAACTGATGTGGTTAACTCTGCTTTCCTAACGTAACTGTAAAATACCTGCTTGTGCAGATGCTAGAGATTTTGGTGTGTCTGTGTATAGGAGCACAGTGAAATCCTGTGGAATCACGAATGAGGTGTGATGTTTCGGCACACCTGCATGACCGGGTTCAGGGAAAGAAAGGAAAAAAGCCCACACAAGTAAGACTGCTTGAAGGAAAAAATGTGTGAAAATGGATCTTTATCAATGAAAACACTGCTAGGAAGGCTCTGAGGAAGTTGTAGAGAGGGGGGATACAGTCAGAAGGAAAAAAAAGTAAAAGCAAGAAGAAAGTGAAACATAAGATGGGTAGCGATAGTGGCAGGGGAAAGTGAAAGGCATAAAGCATGGAAAAGGAGAGGAATTACAGATAAGACGAAAGGACTGTGGAAAGGACCTAAACCAACCAAGAAGAAAATCTTAACTAAGAAATTAAAAAGTATTTCCTGGGGGAGGATTGCAGCTCCTCAATGTGATGCTGTTTTATCAGAGAAACTAAACTGTGGTTTAGGCTGTGGGGTTCCTCTCCCCCTCCTCCCCCCCCCCCCCCCCGCAAAAATATAGGTCTCGTGAATAACTCCCAACTTACTTTCAAAGCATGATTTCTTTAATGCGCATGAAAGCCATGTGTCTGATTTGAGGGTGTATAAGAGTTCAAGGGATTTAACTCAGATCATTATTCTGCCATATCTAGGTTTAGTACTGTGAGTTACTGAGTAAATTGGTGTCTTAAATGCTGTGCTGATTTTGTTTCTTCAGTTGCTATTACCCAAGGAGGAGCAATACAGTTGTCTAACAATGGCACAGACGGAGTACAAGGTCTCCAAACGTTGACTATGACCAATGCAGCTGCAACCCAACCTGGCACCACCATTTTACAATATGCACAGACCACAGATGGACAACAGATACTTGTACCCAGTAACCAAGTTGTTGTACAAGGTGAGAAACTTCACAGCTAGTCATTCCATATAACATGTTCTCCATGCAGACACAAGTTGCAACCTAACTCCTTAAAACGTCAGGAAACAGAATTAACAGCTTTGGCACAGATTAAGTCTCTAAAGTTATTAAAGGAAATTCTGGACAAAACCATTTGTCACATTTTCTTGGAGCCTTTCCCTTCAGCCTATAAAATAGTGGATATTTTGGGTTTACTTCTTAAAAATGCATACTTATTTTTGGTTTTCCATGCTGTATTTCCTGTATTTTGTCCACACAATTTTATTTTAACATCTCTGCAAAAACTGTACCACTTTAGAATTCTTAGTTCTCCCAGACAGTCATCTGCAGCAATAGTAAATTTAAAGCAAAGCGTTAAAGTGAGTAAAGAAGGTTGTTTGATTCTTTCTAGAAGGACACTTTAACTTAGAAGTATTCTTTTCCCTTTTTCAATTGCAAGTCGTCATTTCTTCCTATTGTGGCTTTTGTGACTAGTCACGAAGTACTTAGAATCATAGAGTAATTTAGGAAAGTGCCTTAAAAGATCACTTGGTCTAGCCTTCCACTTAGAGCAAGAGGGGCTACTTCAACTTAGTATAAGTTGGGGGTTTTTATTGTATTAAAAAACATGGTGCTGGTTTATTAAAAATTGGGGAGGTATTTAAAAAAAGCCTGTCTATTAAAAATAACAGAAATGTGCATCCCTGCTTTTATAACTAAAGCAATTGATCTGAAAGTTGTCCAGTGAAGAGGTGTCCAGGCATCATTGAAAATACATAGCTGAGAAAAATACTGTAGTTGCATTGATGATCTGGTTTTTTTGTTCCTAAGAACATGTGATTTCTTTAGGTGATGCTGTATTTTCTTACAGACTCAGGCAAATCTAATACACACCTAGATAAATAAACAAAAGAAACCCAAGACCTTGCTCATTTTAGAGAAGTAGCTCAGTGCCTAGTTTGCACAGTCTCTTGTTGGGGTAAATGCTACATTTCTACACGCTTTTTTCTGTGCCAAGTACTTACACATGCAGCGCGTGTAAGCACATAGGCGTTTGGACCATAGCTAGAAATACTGCATGTCCCATCCTTCATCTTCTTAAAACTGCTAAAAGTGCCCAGAAACTAGAGAATTAAAAAGAAATATGCTAGGGGAAAAAGAAGCACAGCAATACAGCAAGACAATTTAAGTTACCAAGTACAAGTGAAGACTTCTTCAGCAGGAATGCCCAAACCTAAGACTGAGATAGCAGCGATGACCCAGATGAGGGTCATTCCTCGTGTACATAGCCCAGAGTACATGGTTAGATAGGAGACTAGGTGCTCTTGGCACAGCGTTTTAGAGCACTCTCACCACACTGACATCATTGTTCCCTTCTGCCTTTCAGCCGCCTCAGGAGATGTGCAGACTTACCAGATTCGCACCGCCCCTACCAGCACCATTGCACCAGGCGTAGTCATGGCATCCTCGCCAGCACTTCCGACCCAGCCAGCGGAAGAGGCCGCGCGGAAGAGAGAAGTGCGTCTAATGAAGAACAGGCATGTATATTTAGATCACTTCTTATCCAGTCAGCTCTGCATAGAACTGGAGTGTTAAGTGCTAAGAATCCCAATCTTTCTTTTTTTCAAAGTCTTCCTAAAGACTTTGCCTTTATTTAAAAATGCAAAACAAAGAAGCACATCTGCTAATGCCGTGTATTGTGACTATGAAACCTCAAGTAAAGGTGTCAGATTCATTCTCTGAGGTGTATGAATTTCTTGCCATAAGGAGAATGCTCACTGGTGGGGGACTTATGTGACCTCAGTTACGTACTTGCAAACACTGAGCTGAGTTGATTTTTTCTGAGTAGCTACATTCATGTAGTTTCTTTTTCTGGATTTTCTACCTTAGCCTTCTACATACATTCTC
Organism: Loriculus beryllinus; assembly: GCA_039877255.1. NCBI lineage: Eukaryota > Metazoa > Chordata > Aves > Psittaciformes > Psittacidae > Loriculus > Loriculus beryllinus. Next base: position 16,677 of record JBCJKH010008380.1, on the reverse strand, counting down.
CTTGCTGCTGACCTACCTGCACTCTTCATTGTCTCACTTGTTCTGTGTAGCTGTTTGCCCTTTGGGTTTTATCCTCCAGAGGCAGATAGATTCAAGAAAAGGCTGAATGATGAACAGCTTTGAAGTCTTTTGGAACCAATGGTGGTATCAGGGGGGCTGAAAGAGAGAGAGGAGATATGACCCAGTAGGATTTAGTGTGTGAGGAGGAAAAGCCAAGCCTACTGAGGTGGGACTTGGTGGAGGCTGGAAAGGAAAGGAGCAGCAGAGAGAAGTTGGGCATGATGCTCCTCAAGCTGCTGCTGCAGGAGAGGGAAGGGATGGGCCTGAGCTGACCCATCACGCCAGGCTTGAGCTCCCATCTGCAAGGCACAGATTTGAGCGGGGGAGCCCCATGAAATCACTCTTTACTTCATCTGTCAGTCTGAAAAAACTGTGTTGTACAGGTGCATTTATGTTCTGTAGATCACTGAGCTGTGAACACAATAGAAAGTTACATGAGCAAACCCAAGGCTTATCTGAGGGGCTTTAATGAGGTAAATAATGCTGAACAGCAGAGTTCACTTTAAAAAGGTTTTTACATAGAATGTCACCCATGTCCTCTTTTATATATTTTTCTGATACCAGTGAATTGTAGATGTCACCCTTTCAGGCTCTGCACTTGAGAAAAATTTAATGAGCATTCTGAATCCCCTCATTTAGTCAGCAGTCTTTCTCCAGTAAAAGAAAGCTTTTGTGTTTAGGAAAGCCAGGAAAAACAATAGGGAATTACCCCCACTTTAGTTAAATTGAGAGCTTTTGCAACAGTATCGTGTTGCATGTGGTGCTTTTAGCCTGCCTGCTTAATAGATATTTGCAAATCTAGGCTCCGTAGCAAAGCAGGGGAAAGGGGGAGAGAGAGGCAGATGGCGAGGTGGTTCTTACTGGAGGATTATAGCGTAAATATTCATAGATATTATTGTGCAAATTTTCTGTGTGAATTTTACATTTTAAAAGCTCTCTTGTAATTCAGTATAACTCTAGCTGTTCATTATGAATAACTAAAGCAAACAGACTTGAGGTGGCTTCATATGCAGCCCAAGCTGGCACAGAAATCACAGAAAGAAAAAGTTGTCACCCAGGAAGACAGGTTAGTAGTGTGCACTTCCTGGTTCAATAGTAATTAATCTTTTGGTGACACAAGTAGCAGCTCAAAATTACTACATGTTGCACAAGGCCCATGTGCTGCAAGCTTATGAAATTGTACTTGTAGGAGTGAGTAATGGATCCCTGACTTCTTTCAGGGCTTCCAAACAAGGTTTTCTTCATCACATCTCATTTGTAGGGCTGAATTTCAGAAATTACTTTTGGAGTCTTCTTACCCATTATGTCCTGGAACATACATTCTTTCTACCTAGTATTATGGTTGTTACTTGTCTCATAAGCGGAAGAACTGGGTTCAGTTTTGTCTCCTATTTCCCAGAACACTGACTGTATCACCAATCTGTGTAGTATGTGCAGTGAAGGGACACTTAGACTCTCCTTCTGAAGCTGCTCTGCTTCACATCTAAAGCTTCAGGGCAAAGAAGTAGGTACACTTAGTATCTACCTGCAGTGTGCTGCTTTGACAAGCTGCATTGCAGGAGGAGAGCCCTCTGCCTGGACTCCCATCCACCTATAGCACATGCTTGTGCTTACTTTGCCCATTGGTACCATTACTGTAGCTGTGCAGGGTAACTTCTGCCTTGGTTTTACTGTCTTCAGCATGCTCAGCAGCACATTAGCACCTTCCAGGTATTTTTTGTTGGTGTTCTTAGTATATGGTGTTCTTAGTATATTACCAAATTACCTACAGGCAGCTCAGTCTTTACAAGCAAGACCTAAAAGTTTGACTGTCTCAAGATCTGCTTTAGCACATTAATGCTGCCATGTTCTTGGCACAGCAGGCAAGGACAAAGAATTATATGGTTGCTGGTGACTGTTTATTTTTTGAGTTGTTTTTGTATTATCATTGCAGTGATGCAGACATGATTAATAAAATTGAAGTATTGCTCAAGACCAAATACATGAAAGCTCTAAATACAGCTTTTTTTGGAACTGTTGAGCATCCTGTAAGACTGCAGCAAAGGGAATAGTTAAGACTATAAGGAGATTAATAGATGGTCTTATCCATGTTTTTATTATTCATTTATTTATTGCAGTAAAAGCACTGAAGTTATTGCAGCAGCATTCAACTCAGCCTGAAGGCTGTAATATAAATCCTGCAAGCAGAATTTTGTCATTGAGTAGGATCCTTTTCTCAAAGAAGCAGAATTTTATTGGTGCTGAGTTACTGGCATCTGCATATTGAAGTGATTTGCGGATCTTGAGTGTGTGTGATTTGTGAAGGAGCAGCTGCTAAGAACTTGGTGTTTTTTTTCCTGACCTGCATTTCTTAACAATACCTCTGTGATCTAAAAATGGCAGTACTGGGTAAAGGTTTGACCTGAACAGTTAAGTAGCCCATGTCTGCAAGTGGTCGTTCTGGATCTGAATTGCCTTTTTTGCTTTGCAGAGAGGCAGCACGTGAATGCCGCAGGAAGAAAAAGGAGTATGTGAAATGTCTAGAAAATCGAGTGGCTGTGCTTGAAAACCAAAACAAGACACTGATCGAAGAGTTGAAAGCACTTAAGGACCTTTACTGCCACAAATCAGATTAATTTTGGATTCCCATTTGTCCAGGTGGGATAAAGACTGGTTCTGGCTATATCCAGAAAGACAAAGTAAACTTTTTATTTTCTAAACATTTCTTTTTTTCTATGCGCAAAACTGCCTGAAGCAACTACAGAATATATTTCATCTGTGCTTTGCATCAAACTGTGAATGTTCAAGTACTTGCCTCCACTCCCCCCCCCCCCCCCAAGATTATTTTCATCATCAATCTCTGCGTGAAGAACAGGCTTCTTTCTCGTCTCCCCATCCTCTTCAAGGAGTCACAGTGTTCACTTGGAAAGTTACTGTGGGGAGAGTCCTTTTGTAATGGTGTCAAGAATTTGTGCTGAGCTCTTTCCATTGCCTTAGAGACAGAACCACCCCAGCCTCTTGGTCCAGAGAACTGTGGGCCACATACATGGAGCGTGCATGATGCAGTGAAGAAGCATTGGTTGCCAAATCGGTTTCCCATATTCATTATGAACTGTAAAAATACACGGCTAAGTGGCATGCCAAATGAAAGGCGCTTCAGAGTCATGTTCTTGGTATGGAGACAGCATATTTTTTTCAACTAGCCCAGGAGGGATTTTGATTTGCAATCTGTATTAAGCCCTCCTGGACTAGTAAAAACTTCTCCATATGTCAGAAACAAAGTGCATTGAAATGAGCTTCACTGTGCAGTTGTTGCTTCTCAAAGCTTATGTGTGTGCAAGTGCATTCAGCATTCTGAATGCACAAAAAGCAAACACCAGCTTCATAGGGTATTGTCTGGGAAATGGTATTTGGATAGGAAAGTTATTCAGAATAAAAAAGGTACAAGAGTGACGTTATGAAAACAGTTGTGTGGTAACCAAATGGTAAGACATGAAAGCACTACCTGTTTGTGTGCAGAGCAACTAAGCAGTTGAAGCATGACCAACTCCACATACATACTCCCTGGTGACAGTATAGTCTGTGTCCCAAGTCCTCTCAAACACTGAGGTTATTTCTGTTGCCCTGCCACTGTCTTATGTAATGGAAATTACTGTACTCAATGGAAACATCAGCCTGGTTTGCTGGATCCTTTTGCAAACTTTGAGGCTGCCTTTCATACATAAATTAAACTGTAGTATAACAACTATCAGGACAACCTCAAACACTGAAGAGGACTTCAGGCACAAATATTCCAACTCCTGCTTTGCAAGGGACAATGTTAGTTATTTGAACCTGGCCAGGCTAGCTAAATTTATTTATTCAGAGGATTTTTTTTCATGTAAAAGGTCAGATTTACTAAGTAATTTATTCCTGTGAGTAAAGTTACTCCTGCGCCTCAGACGTCTGCAAGATGATTTGTTTTGTGTGTGCACTGAGGAAATGCGATCTTTCCCAAATTTACATTGTTAAAAGGTAGTTCATGTTCAAAACCAACTCTGTACTAAGCATTAGGACTTTGAAGGAATCATGCTCAAAAAGAACCACAGAAGAACGTTAAGAAGTCATCATAAGAATGTGTCCAGAAGAATCATGTGCAGTTTGTTTACTGGCCCTCTGATACTTGTCTCTTGATAAATCAACTTGGGTCATTTGATGGAGTAAGTTTACTTTGGGCTTCTGGTCAAATTTAATGTATAGGGATAAACAAATAAGATGTGGTATGTACTAATGCCTTGCCTAGCTAAGTATTAACTAATACCTTTTTTCGTGTTCACTCTATCTGTTTTTCAGACAAATTTCAAACATGAACTTCTAAAAGGTTATACAATCAATGTGACATTATAGGAAGAATATTTGGAAGACTCTGGGCAGTTGAGTTTCAAAACAGTTAAGCAGTATTAAAAGTTCTAGTTTTCTCATTTGAGAGGGCATTCAGTTTCCAAGAGACTCCCAAAGGAGTTAAAAGGTTAAACTTACAGCATTAGTGTTAAATCTGGAGTTATCAATAATTTCAAATTACATTTGTATTTCAGGAAGAGAACTTGAATATCAGAATGATTGAAGAATTCGTTTTCATGAATTTTGAGGGGATTTATAAATTGTCTATTTTTATCTGCCACAGAGAATTGATTTTCATGTTTTTATTTAATGGAAGATGAAATTTACTATTTTAACAATGCAGATTTGAAGAAGACCCTAAATTCTCAGCAATGGTGTTGTAACAACTGTCAGAGAATGCATATACATACAGCGGTTACCAGAACTAGTGCTGAAGTAGGAGTGTTGATAACGCAGGAGTTGTTCTTGTAAAACGAAGCTCATGGCCTAGTTTGCACATGTATATGGGATGGTTCCTCCAGCTTTGAGAAACACGGAAGAGGCTGTACGTGCCTACATTAAGGCTTTTTCTTATGTAGAACCTTCTGTTTGCAAAAACTTGAGGTTTTGCAGTGAACCTGAACGAAGCTAGCTGTGATCTGACAGCTCTTCTAGTGAGTAGTGAGCACCATCTAGCACTTGCTGATGGTCACTTGGCACAGAACCTCAGAGCTGGATGGACCAGGGAACCTAAAACGGTACCTGCACAGGGTTCTTCTAACACAGGGTTGCAAATTCATTCAGCAGTGAGAGGAGAGCTGTAACTGGTTTGGCTGTGCATGGTCTGCAAGTAGTCTGTAGTGTTCCTAGTTTAGACCTCATCAGCAACCAGTGTTTCATTAAGGAAAAAAAGAACGTTATTTTAAAATGCATAGGGATCTGCAAGAATCTTTATTTTTATTTATGCTGCACTGAGGATTTAGGGACTTGAATTTATTTAATGGAAATTTGAAATGACAATAATAAAACTGTATTAGACCGAGTATAGGGTTGTCCATACATGCTTTACTATTCATGTTGACTCAAAAAGGGAAAGAACGTGACACAGGGATCCAGTCATACTTTATTTACCAAGTAGTGAGTGAGGTTGGGGTAATCAGCTTCTATAAACTAAGGCCATTGGAAGTAGGACAGAATTTATGCTGGCAGGGGGAGGGTTAGTTTCCTATCTCACAGTTGTGAGTTTTCAAGAATTGATAGCCTGTTTTACCTGAAGAGAGGGTTAGAAAGGGCTAGATCCATTATGTTCATAATAAACAAGAATTGATTTGAAATATAATTTTTGTAATGTCATTATTTTGCAAAACAACAGCACCAATCAGGCAATTAAGATATTGTCAGAGGTGCTCTTTTAATTTAGATATTCTTGGAAAATACATATGTATAATATATGTACATATATATATATACACACAGTATATAATCTACAGCTCTGAGAGCTTTTAAGTCAGGAATGCTGAGTATTATAGTTATATGGGGGTCAGAAAAGATTTTTACTTCTTCTGTGTGTGTCTGGGTGCGTGTGGATGTGTGCGTGTGTGAAAGCTTCCCCCACCCCAGTCCTTCTGGGCTGCATTATTCGAGCGCTTATTGCTGATTTGTTTTGTGCTGTTCCTCAGTTACTCGTTTTCAAGAACTTTTATTTCACCTTTCATGGCTTTTGTGAGGTTTGTTTTCGTTTTTCATTGATGGAGGTTTTTAAAGTTACGTAAACCAGCCACCACCACCCCCAGAATAATTCACTTTTGTGCTTTTTTCTCTTTGGCAGCTATATATCAAAGGCAAAAACAATTGGAAAGGTTGTTAAGGTGTTGTGTTTGTTTTCTAAAGGAACCACTGGTAAGAGTTCTGTTTTTCCTCCTGGGGTAGTGGCGATGCGTTTTAATTTAAGCAGCGATTTCACCAGCATCAGGTAGTTACCAGCATCATTGCTTGTATCTGAAAGCACAATTTTAGCCTGTCATGCTCGTCAGGACTGTACAGACACCTGTAGGTTCTGACTCTTCTGTAGTTGGCGTTTGCGTTTAGACCAGGCTTCTCTGGTACTTGTACATTGATCAGAAAATTGGTGGGGTGTTTGGAATCATTAAGAGGCTCAGGAAAAAACTGTAAAAATACAAGGAAAAACAGCCCTGAGAGTTTCTGATCTAGATTTGTACTATGTTTTTCTTTCACATTTGGGCTTCCAGTAGCCTGCAGCTGCAAGTAGTCTTCTGTTAGCGAAAACTGACCTCTGCTTCTCTATTTTATGTCTTTTTAATTTAAGACAGCCAGTGCTTTTTGTGGGTCAAAGACAAGTCTCCCCATCAAAGCAAGTTCAGTATCAGTGCAAATCTATGGTAATTCATCAAGGATTTCATTGGTTTTCAAAGACCCTGTTTTTATTGTCATTTATCCCCCCCAGAAGCTGGTTAGTGATGTGACATTTGCCAATGATCTAACCAAAAGGTCATGTATTTATTTTTGTTACACTATATTCTTTGTAAATGTTTAATTAAAATGTGCACTTTTTAAAAAAAAAAAAAGAAAAAAAGAATTTTAAAAAATGAAAATAAAACCACACACAGAACAAAAGAAAAGAGCAATTGGATTTGCTTGAGAAGCTTCTCCCTGGCACGGTTGTTGTAATCCTGCTGCCTGCACACAATTCACTCCTCTCCCCACAGCAAATTTAACTTGCTGATTAGCACCTGGCATCCAGCAGGCATTACTTCAGAATGGCAGGAGATCTGCACTGGCAGCGCTGAGGACTGGGAAGTATTAAGTGTGTGGTGGCTCAGAGCAGTAGGTACAGGATGGATGTGGAACTATTTTTAGAGTAGAACTAGTTCAGTGATCCCAAGTGGGAAAGGGAGGTTAATCTGGAAGGAAAGCTGAACTGGTTTTCAGCCACTTTATTCCCCTTCTCTTAATTTGAGATTTGGCTGCAGATTTTACAAGCTGCATTCCAAGACAATAAATCAGAAGGCTTTCCAATCCTTTGACAGTAGGAAGTAAAGGTACATTGTCAGTGGGTCACCCTCCTTTAAGAAACAAGAGGAAAGCACAACCACCTTTCTCTTGCAGACAGTGATGGTTTAGCTATAACCCTGAAACCTGTCACTGTGAGTAGGTTTTAAAAGCATGCAGTACACTGATGGCTCTCTCTGCTGTGCCTGGGAACTCATTTCCCTGAGCTTTTGAATTTGCTAGCTATAGAAGACGCTGATTTTGCAGAAACCTGAATGTATCGTGAAGTTCAGTTGGTCTGGGAGGAGCCAGACTGATGGAGAGAAACAGGGTGCTTTCAATCCTACCTACTGTGTGCCTGTGGCAGGTTCAGGTCTGTGGATGGATATGGCATAAACCTGTACATCTTTGGAGAAAAGGGACCAGATCCAGTTGGTAAAGAGTTTGCATTTCAAGAGTTTTGCCTTGCAATGTGTTTTCTAAATGTATTTAAGCTCTGGCTCGCAGTGAGAGTAGCTTGGGCTAGTTAGAGTAGCACAGGCTGAAGACAGTGACCTGTTTGTGTTACAGTAGTGGAGGTGCAGTTTGTGGCTTGCTGTGTAAGTGGTGAGTTCAGCTCTCACTTTCATCAGTGGGAAGGCTCCTCAGGAGCTGTGTGCTGGCAGGGAAGGGGCCAGGGGCAGGCTGTAGTGATCCATGGTTGGCACACTTCGTATGCTGACCACGTACTGTACTTATGGCTTGGGAATAGTCAGTTCACCCAGTGTCAGCCTCAGTCATGTATTTCTCTAAATTAGAGGATAGCTGAGCCAGAGCATGGGGAAGGAAAGGCTTGAGGCAGTTAGTTACCTGGCCACAAGAGTTAAGGATGTTCAGGTGCTCTCCACAAGCTGTGTTTTATCCAGGTGCCACTCCATGTTTTTTGTGTGTGTAATGACATTTATTTATATTAAAACATGAATTTTAACAAGTTCTAGAACTTCAGGTTTTGTATGAGGTTTGAAACTGTGCTGCTTATAAGGACTTCTAGGAATGGGAAGGGGAACAGGGCAAGAAAAGGTGCTAGATGGCAGCCAACCCCTCCACAGACTTGTCCACAGATTGGTTGTTCACATGAAAAATCAGTTGTTTCCACTCTGGATTTATAATTTGGAATTGTTTTGGAACAACATTTTTTCAGGGAAGCTTCCAGAGTGAGGGTTGTTATTCTCCATTTGTAATGTAGGCTGGTAAGAGTAAGTTCACCTCATCTGCGTTTCTGATTCTTTACCCCCACCACGTCAGCACAGAACAGGGTATTTGAGCTTGACTCCCACAGTTAAAAGACTAAATGAAAATCCATTATTTGGGTGGAAATAAATTCTTATTTACATGTCCCCAAAAATCTAGAAACATCCCTGTTGTGTTTTGGTTTTCTGGTTGTTTTGGGGTTGGTTTTTTTTACTTATTTTTTTGTGCTTTATCTGTGTTTTTTTAAAACAAAATTGTACTGGGTTATAATGCATTTTATTAACACTATGTACATATTAGCTGCTTTGTGTTTCAGGATGGTAGTAATTGCTTTGTATATTAAAGTGATTCTTGTGAATTTGTGAATTATTGTCATAAAGAAGTGCTTTTTCTTACTGTAACCTTTGTGGTATAAACTGTCATAACTCCCTTTTTACACAAACATTTATGTGCAGTCACATAAACATGCTTTAAAAAACTCTACAAAGTCTCTTTTTTGAGCAGGATGTTCCACTTGCACCAATTTAGTGTAAATTAGACAGGAATACGGGACAAGGCATATCTTGAGCAGACTATGGTGTCCTCTCACGATCTGTGGCCTGCTGTAAGTATTCATGAGGTTTTCCCCAAAGGGAAGGCTTTTATAATCTTAATTAAATGGAATTAGATTTAGTGAGAGGTTAAGTCCTGAAAAACAAAGTTTCTCTTCCACTCCTGCTATTTGTAAACCTGCTTTCCAGTATCCATTCAGGTGGCAATTAGCCCCGTTGTTTAATAACGCGTGCAAGACTTTTCCCTCTCACAGTTTAAATATGCTGTCTTTCTCACTTTTAAGCATTCCTGTAAACCCTGTACTACTGATGTTAATAACAGAGCAGAACAGAAGGCAGCAAACACTGCAAGGATCATGACCTGATTATGCAATCTGCAAGGCTGGATCCAAACACTGGGATGAAAGCCAGAGGAACAAATTCAGCACCGAGGTAAACACACCTCCAGTGAAATCAAGGGGAAGCAATAAGGTCGGCTCATTACAGCTAGGATTTTGTGGTTTTCACAACTAAGTGTTTTCATAATGCCATTCACGTACTACATCAAGTCTACATCTCGGTAATGAGGGAGAATCCCAAGCAGGGTTTAGTTCATGAGGTAAAAATGCAGTTTGGCTTGAATTCCGCACTGAAAAGAATTGGGTAACACAGATCCCTGTAGAGTCAGTAGGTCAGCAGTTAAGCATCATTCTTCTGACCCTGCTGTACCCTGAAGCTCTTAATCCATAAGATACAGAGCTGAAATTCGTACTTCATGTCCTCATATTAATCAAACATAAGTTTGGTTGCAATGACATTTTAGAGGAGCTTGTTCCCTTGCTGAATGGTGTGTTTCAGGGATAGTTTCACAATCTCACAGCATGTTCATGTCTTATCTGGTCACTTCCCTATGACTTGGATCCTCTCCGTAGGGTGAGTATTTGTTTCTCAAGAGACTGTTCATGCATTGCCCCACTACTCAGGGACCCATGCCCAAACACATCCTCCCTACAGATGAGTTCACATCGTCTGTTACAAAACAGGGCCGATGCAATGGAACCACCCAAAGGGGAATCACACTGACTTTAGCACTGGGATGAACAGGGTGACAGACAGTGCTTGGGCAGGGTGTTTATGTCATTGCCAAACAGCCACTGAAGCATTACCATGTGTCATCTTATACTAGAGCAGGAGCTCATCAGGGACCAATGGATCAGGACAGCAGAGTCTGCAGGTATCATCTATCGCAGAGGTCTGCTCACTCATTGGGCAATTACTTCTGTCCTCCACGTCTGGCATGGTTTGCTCCCGACACCTCCCTGAAGCTCAGTGTGATGGGAATATAAAGAAGCTGCAAAGGCCACCCTGGCACACAGAAGGCACTGCTCTCTGGCTGGTGTGAGAGCAGTGCTTTCAGTGGGAATGGGCTGTAGGTTTCATCTGAGCCATGTTATCAAGGGTGCTGCCTGCCCCTGAACACTGTAGCTTAGAAAACAACCGGAACTCATGTGCTTGTGGTGGTGGCCTAACTGTAATTCCTGGGTCTGGTCTCCTGAATCTAAGGAGTACCCTCACCCCTGTAGCAGTCAAAGGAGAGGGTATCCCCTTCTCCCCAAAGTGCCACTTGCTGAGCTGCAGAGGGGCCACCAAGAGCCCAGTTCTGCAGGCAAGGCACTCACCTGAGGTGCTTGTTCTCCAGGAGTTACTTCCTTATGGGCAGTAGCATTGCTCCAGCCTTCAAACATGTTCCCTCGGATTTGCATACAGCTGCTCTGCAACAGCAACACAGCAAAAGAAGCCAAGCCTGGTCTCCTCTGGCACATCCCTGCTGTCACAGGCAGGCTATGGGCTGTAACAGCACCAGTGGGAAAACAGACACTGAAAGCTTCTGAACAATTGGAAGGAGACGCAATTAAACTGATATGTTTTAAAAGTACAACACTTTTCCTGTTGTTAAAGCAAGGCCTGGAGCAAAGCCCCCTTCATAAAAGTGTGTAGGTCACTCACTAGGCTTTATTCTGTACTACACAGGGCTTTATTCTGTGCTATTTAAGCAGGATTTCAAGCATGTTCCTACTATGGCTGTGGCTCTCAGTACTGCAAGCTGCAGCTTCTTGCGAAGGCTCAGCACAGCCAAGCAGCAAGCTTTCCCTACAGACAAGTCACATGCACTCACAAGCCCAAGCACCAGCACGCTGCTTTCTGCCATCTCCAGCCTGGAGGAGCCTAATACACAGTGACCACAGGGGAGCTCTGAGACAAGTAAACACCAGTGGGGAGGAAAAGGAAGAGGAGTGGTGAGAACTTAGCGCCACACTCCAAAAACTAGAGCCAGAGAAAAGACTGGGGAGAGCTGGTAATGTCTTTCTACCGTTGCTCAATCAGTAGATAGGGCAGAAAGAGTCAAGTCTGGCACATTAAAGCTCATACCATGTTCTGGTTTTAATTAAAGCTGCTGTCTTCCTTCCCTCACAGGGACTTCAAGGCTACTTTCAGACTGCAAAGCCCCAGCCAGCTGCGTAAGTACTGTTCTAGTGACACCATGTGGCTTCTAAGGATACTGTTGTAAGCAAGTGTTGAGAGCACCAACTCTGCAGGCCAAGTCTAGAGCCGAGCAAGAAACTGAGCTGGAAACACACGGCAGACACAGCAGGGATGAAGCACAAGACCTTAGTGCCTTATTCATGAGCTGTAATGATGAATGTGTCATTTCCATATTACAGTCTGCACATCACTTCTAGACCAAGACCCTCTGCATCTTTGCCAGCTGGAAGTTTGATGGAAGCAGAAGTGATAAAGAGCTTCCAATGTCCATGGCCCAAAGCAACTCCTGATGTTTGCTGTTGCCACTGACATAGACAGCCTGAGCCTAACCTGGGGCTTTAAGTTAAGTTTAAAGAAAAAAATACTATAGCATTTCCTGCATTTAGAAGTGTAGCCATCTTCTGTTAGCCCATTGTTTTCACCAGGTCCCTTCTTCCACCACTAGGAAGAAGGAAGTCTGCTGTTGGTGTGAGCCGAATTCCAGGTTGCAGCATTTCTCACATGGAATCTTGTGGAATAAACACAGAGGTGTTTTTACCAGCTCAAGGTATGAAATCGTTTACTGAGAACACTGTGCACAGAAAGCACACAGACATCTAGACACTGCTCCCAAGTAATACAAGAGTAAGTACTCCCCAGTCACAAAATCTTTACAGCAGCATCCTATGCTCCTAAATAACAGCTCTCCGAGACAGAGTTGAGCCGCAAACAGAGGCAGACAGAACATGATTTAACAGTACCTTGCGAATCAACGATTGATTTGGTATTTAAAGAACAGTTTGAGTCTCCTTGTTTCACTTTCTGTGCTGGCACATGCACATGTGTATATGCTTCAAGGTGCTGTGATCTGTGTGAAAGCAAGGTTTCTTGTTAGGGACAACTCAAGACCTATGACTGCTTTGGTATTGCAGGCATAACCTCCATGCTTACAAGTCAGGTAAAAACACCACTGATTTCTGAGTTGGCTTCCTCTGCAATACTGATTTACACACACAACGATCTTGTTCTTTGTTTCCCTATGCCTCTTCAATTCAGCAGTGACAGCAATAGAACCACTTTATAGCAGCTGCCTTTGTTGGTTTTTCCCTTAAGTAGCTTCTTTTACCGCAACCTTCAAATTGCAGAATACCTGAAGTGTTACAGCATTTAGAGCTGGTGTCTTAGTTTATATATTTTATCCACTTTTACTTTTCAAGAGTTAAGGAAATGATAAGGGGAACCCTCTCCCCCCCACCCCCCACCCCAGTCTCTTTTTAGGCTTCCCACAGAAATTGAGTGTGGTTTGATTTTTAAACAACAGATCTTTTGATGACTTTTTTTGATGCCTGGAGATTTCTGAAACTTACATCAGTTTCAAACATTACATTTGATAAAAAGTCAGTGGAAGACCCTATAAAATTCTACTGAGAAATGAAGCGGAGATTCAATACACAGAACAGAAGTACAATCCTTGCTGTATCAGATCAAATGATCAGACAAGACCATCAGGACAAGAAGTCAGTGAAATAACACAATTGCAATTACATGCTCAAGAACAAGTATATCAAGTAGAAATAAGGGGAGGATTGAACAGTATTAGTGGTTTACTAACAAAGCACAGAGTCAAAAGTCATCCCTGTGACCACCCCTCTGTGCTTTGTAGATATGAACCTCCTTATTGGAATCATAGTGGACCTCAGATACAGAGAAACGGCCTCTCAGCATCCTCAAGAATCTGTGATCCCGTTCATAGCGGATGCGGCAGGAAAGGAGAATCACAGTTTGCTCTGAGCACAAGTGCTCCAGTGTCTGCAGCAGCTCCACAAAAGTTTCCTCCAGATAAACGATGTCTGCACCCAGGATGAAGTCAAATGCTCCTGAGGGGAAGTTATCCAGGTCTCTTCCCCACGTCAGTTCCTTCACCACAGCTCTCGGACGTAGTTCAGAAGGTAAGTTAGCCTCAACATTCGACTCCAGGAACTCCAGCGCTGCTGCCCTGTCTGTGATGGTGACATGAGCACCTAAAGTGGAACAGAAGTATACATCTCAGACAGAGACAGTCCATGTCCATAAACACAGCATTTGCACTACAGTGCTCTAAGTCAAACAGGCTCCTTACTTCCTGTTAAACATTAACAACTCTCCTGAGTTGCCTGATTAAAACCAAACACACAAAAGAACAAAACAATCAAAAAGAGCACTATCTACATACATTCTACCCTTCATCAGTCTCTTAAGAATGTAAGGTGTACTCCACATGAATATTAAGTTTTCGGGAACAGAAAGTGTTTTCTGGAGCTTTTCCTTAGTGCATAAAAGTACAGGAGTTACTTTCTGCCTTTCCATAGGTGACAGCAGAGTAAGTCACAGGGACTGTTAACATTAACCAGCTCCAATTCTGTATTTGTTCAGTAGGAGAGAGGTGTCTAGAAAACCTCTTTCACAGGTCAGACAAAAGTCATGCCTGTGTGATATTTGCACAGCATGACTGTACTTTGTCAAACTGCTTTGCTTTTTTTATTTCAGTAGGCATTCCACAGCCACTAGAGCTTGGAATTACAAAGTCAGCCTGGGACAGTTAACACAAGTTAGTGCCCAGTCCCCGCTTCAGCCACAGGCAGATTACAGGCAAATCACTTCATTTCTCCAGACCTTGGTTTTCCTGTCTGCAAGATAGGCTAACAAGGCTTACACAAGCTCAGAGAGTGGTTTCTGTCTGTAGCTTTATCTGTGCTGCATACAAGGACAAGTGGAAGACAAGCACAGCATTTGCTCCCTGGGGGAGAATGGCTGTGGAACTGAATGCTGCTGAGCCGAGTACCATGGTAACAGACATCAGCCCCAACAGGGTCCCACCATAAAGTAAACTGCGGTGGCACCATCTCTACAATAAACAACGCAGCAGGCTCTGAAGTCTTAACAAGAAAGGAAGATGACTCAGACAGGAAACATCACAGTTCACATATGTAGCTTTGGTGCTAACTTCTGTCCCATGCCTGTAGATGTAAAAGTGTCGGTTTGAGTACAGATGTAAATTGCTTTAAGCAAGCAAACAGAAAAGCCCTTACCTAATAACGTGGCCACTATTCCCAGTAATCCAGTTCCAGCTCCCAGCTCAATCACAGACCGATCCCTGAGATCAATGCCTCCCATCTCCAGATAAGCACACAGGACAACAGCCTAACCCAAGAGACAAAGGCAATTAAGCACAGGGCTCATTTCAGTCACACTAAACACAGCATTTCTGATTTATACTGAGAGAGAAGGCTGTGGGAAGGGTCAGGCACTTCAGGTCTACAGCAAGACTGTTCAGCCCTTCTCTGCCTCCTGTGTGCATGTGTGGTCTTTTTATGAGTTTTATGGAAGACTCTTATAGGCAAAAAGAAAAAAGAGCCACAGAGGCTACAACTCAGATGTGGTAACACTGCTATATCAATCCCCAAATGTAACAGGAGGCAGAGAGAGTTGTATTTGGAAAGGAAAAGTTGGGGGGTGTCAAACACTGGTCAATGAAGGCAGAATTGCAAAAGTCCAGGAGCAGGTTTCATAGTATCTTGCATTCTATTTCAAAAGGTTCCTGCACAATATGGACACAACATCAGGAAGGGCACAGGGAAAGTAAAGTATCACAACTTCTGTTTGTAAGCAAGCAAACAAACAGAACAAAGAAGTTAACTTTTATCTGTTTGCATCTTATGTGTTGTTTTTTACCTGATAGGGAGCTCTCTCCATAGCAAGTTCTGTTAAAGCCAACGTTAGGAAACACCACCAGCCCTGTGCACCAATTCATACCAGGAGGTTGCTAAAGTTATGCTTGTTCTTTAAAACTAGAGGTAAAAGTGCAACCTGTGTGTGTGGACAGAGACCAGACCGATGGGAGCCCATGATTCCCTGCCATGGTTCCCATTCCACGATGGCCTGCCCAACAACCCTGGACCAGCCACAAACCCCTCTGTTGTGGGAGGCTCTTATCCCCACGATAAGGTCTATCAGCAGTCCTTGACACTACAAGCAGCAGTGCCGTGCTCTGAAGGGCATTAAGCGAACACTATGGGCCGCTGTTGATTGATCGGAGGGAGCTCTGTGAGTTATCAAGAGTATTTCCTGTACCGGGCACTGGGCATGCAGGGGTTTGGGTGTCCTATTTCCCTTAAAGCCCTCCAGGATCCCTTATGAGGGGAAAAAAAGGTAAAAATACCAGCTTTTGATGAAGAAAAAAAAGGGGGTGAGAAAGAGAAGAAAGGGGTGGGGGGGAGAGCCTTCCCTTACCAATACAACATTTAATAGTATTCTAAGGTGATTCTGGAAGCCGGGACAAGCGCTACGGGAAGCCATCCCTACAGAAACGCTTGTCTCGGTGCGAACACCTACCGCATCCCAGACCACGGCCGCCACGCCGAGCCGCCGCCAGTCCTGCTTGATGCGGATGGTGCGGCTCACGAAGCGGTACGTGGCCGAAGGGCTGTGCAGCTGCCGCGACACCCAGCCCGCTCCCTCCTCGTACGGCACCAAGGCCATCCCGTGCGAGCGGGGCCCGGCGGCCGCAGCCCCGGCACCCCCGGCTCACCGCGGCCGCGCAGCGCCTCGGCCCGCCCGGGCCCGTTGCACCCCGCGCCGCCTCCCGAGGCCGAGCCGACAGCAGGGAAGGCCCGGGGCCGCGGTGAGGAAAGGCCCGGCTCCGCGCTGGGCCCGGCCCCTCGCCGCCCGGCCCGCCCGCTGCTCACGCGTGGCAGCCCCGCAGGCGCCGCGGAGCGCCCGAGCCGGCCCCCAGCGCCTTGGCCTGGGGCGGGTGCGGCCTCCCCGGGCAGCCGCCGGCTGCGGAGCGGCGGCGTGGGCCGGGGCGATCAGATCACGGGTAAAGAGGGCTGGGGCGATCAGAGCACGGGTAAAGAGGGCTGGGGCGATCAGAGCACGGGTAAAGAGGGCTGGGGCGATCAGAGCACGGGTAAAGAGGGCCGGGGCGATCAGAGCACGGGTAAAGAGGGCC
>JBCJKH010008376.1:0-22272 GCA_039877255.1 Loriculus beryllinus | reverse complement strand
CTGTGGCAGAACAGAAGGAATCCACACAGCAATTGTAAGCCAAAGAGAGCAGAATGAACTTTGTTGCTTCAGTTTCACAGTACAGACCATCTGAGAGAACTGAATGTGCCCAAAATGCAGTTCTAGACAGCAGAAAGTCTACAGGAACTAAAAGCACAGTTTAACAACAGTAACAAACTCTATCATAATTCCCAAGACACTGCTGTATGCTTATATACTTCCAAATTTATCATTTGATAGTACTGACTTTGAAATGGTCCCTTAAGAATGCGAGAATAAACCTAAAAGAAATCAACTCCGCCATTCATTATAATGATAATCCTATGAATCTAAAGAAAACAACTCAAGAGAAGGAATTGTAAACTCTAACACCTGAGAGACCATCTCTCCATCAGTCACAGCCATGTTCCCATGTCATGTAAATCAAGCTAGTTTGCATTTTGTATTGAGGATTTTGTCTTTTGTGGCAGCCCAGCACTCATAGGATTCATCTGTGCCTATCTTATAGATATGTGGCTAATGACCAACTTTAGCTCTCTGTGATACTCAGATATATAGTACATTATTTTGGATGAAAATCTATAGATAGGTGCAAAACAGAAAAAAAAATATCAGAAGCTGAACTAGTTATAATGATTTATCTACCAAATCCTTCCATTTCTATTTCCACTGCAGAATATAGCACAGGCAGTAGGTACGAACATATGACCTCACAGTTGTGGTTTCTCCTGTGTAATCCCGTCTGTCAAACTGCAAAAGGCTTGTTAATTTGAGCCAGTGTACTGGGGGGGGGGGGGGGGTGTGTTGAGTAACGTCTCCTCTCTGCTGCATTTAATTCAGAGCAGTGGCCAACCTCTGCATGTGGAGAACACAATCTACTAGGCCTGCGTATACAAATGGAACAGTCATAAAAGTGCATTCCTGGGATCGGTATAGGAAAGGTTTGGTCCCCACAAATGTCCTGGTGCACCAAGAAGGTGCACCAAGAAAGAGTTCATCCTTTGCAACCACAGGTAGGTTGCAGTTATTATCAGAGGAAGAATTGTTGTCTTCTGTTAAGGTCAGAAAACCAACTGAAAGTTTCTGTGTTTGGTTTATTTTCCAGGTTTTATACAGCACATAGTCTTATTCCTGAGGAAACCTAGAAGAATTGAAACTGACCTCTGGAGAGGGCATCACTTATGGTAACTGCATTAGAGTTGTGATTGCTTAGTGTAAAAAGCAAACAAACTAACTCAACCTTTTCCCAGCAACTTCATTTTCCTACAAGTTCTTCAAGGACATGCAGACTGTATGCAGAATATTAGGCACAATTCCTGCCAGCAGAAATTGTGAAGATAGGAACACTCAGGTACATTCCATGAACGAGTGTTGGTATTTCTTGAGATGTGCAGACTCAATAAAGTGTCCCAGTTAACCATCTCATTTGTTAACCTGCATTTTTAGTAGTTATGTCTAAGATGAGTTACCATCAATCTTAATAGGTCCAGAATTTCAAGCTCTGTATTTCTGTGTGTAGGGAACCTGATCACCCAGGCACACACTTCTGGCTTAATAGTCACACGTGCACCTCAATGCTCTGGACAAAGACTAATGTAAGTAACATCTTTCTATGTCTTTCACAAACAATTTTACCAATGCTCCACCCTTTAAAGCGCTTCTCCTCTTCACAGCACTGCAATCACATATTTTAATACATAAAGTTACTGAGGCAGAGAAGAGCAAAGCCACAGAGCAACCCTGCTATTTAAAGCCTCCCTTAGCTTCAGTAGCTTGTTCTGCCTTACAAGCAGTGGGAAACAGCCTCCTCTCTCTGTACCTCTCAGAGCAGGAAGGAAAGTGGAAGCAAACACTATAAATGCTTTATTATCCTGAACTGAAATCAATAAACTATGACCAGTTTTTAACCTAATTTACTAGGAAAGAGAATTGGAAAGATATCCGACAAAGCTTTTCATATACATTAAGAGCCATCAGACTGTAAATTCAAGTCAATAGTGAGACACACAATGATCTACAGGTAAAATGATCCATATACCATTACCAATTTCCTCAGTTATCCAAATTACCTCAGTAATTTCTAACTTGCACAAAATCTTTTATGAATTATTAAAATTAAAACTAAAAGGCAAAAAATAAAGGAGATAAAAGGAATCTCGTTCTTGACTGCATTTTCAGTGGTAGGCACATGTCACTCTTGAACAGCAAATTCTGCACAAAAACAGTGTCAGAGACCATGACTATCAACTCCCAGAGGCACTGGATGCATGAGCTTGGCCTGTGGCCAGGCAAGGCAATGGTCCTTGCGTACTGACGAGAAATCCAAATACCTCAGAAGTAAGGAGCTTCTTACAAATCTCAGACATCTCCAGTCTCCTATGTGTGTTTGAGTATTTTCTAAGTGGAATAGCCAAAGCCACTGACATCGCTTGCAGCACTGCCATAAAGATTTCATGGAAGACAGAAATTACTGAAGGACTCAGGACAACTCTAGTTCTGTCTTTCTGGCAACAGAGAACAGGCAGCACAGGCAACTGCATCTGAATATAGTGCATCAGGCAGCAAGGATACCTCCTTCAGCAGCAATTCATACTGACTTCCTTCTAGCAAAAGCTGCTCCCTAAATCATATAGCCAACCTTCCATGGGCAAGAGTTCTGTGTTAGAAGAATTCAGGTAACTAGAATTTAAATCAGAAAAAGAAAACAAGTATTTGTTAAATCATATGCAATTAGACTAAAATCCAAACAACCAAGAATCTGTGAATAAACCACTAAACTGGTTTCAATTCTAACAATATTAAAAGAATAATAATTTTTATGTTTGGGGTTTTTTTTTTCTTAATTTCAGCTACCATACTATTTCCATTTAAATCACTCAGTTACCCCCTTCTCATTCTCCTTTCCTAAAAGGCAAACTAAAAGATGACATCCACCAGGCTGAATGAGCACACTAAGAGTTAACGACTGAGAACACAACTGGTGGAAAACAAGCTTCATCAATTGAACAAGACTGCCCAACTCCACGATTTTGACTGAAGAGTAGGTTTTAGTCAAGATGTGATGTACATACATAATTAGAAATTTCCTTGCTTGAATTTTTGCTTAGGGTATTCTTGCAAATAAATAAACAAGCTGTTTATTTACTTTGGCTGTAAGTGCAGTTCCTAATTCTCATGAAAATATTGTCAATGACAAAACAGTTTGCATGAACATTTGCTCCTTTAAAAATCTACATACTCACTGAGTATCTTGATGGAATCCTCAGATTTACAGTTGCACTGGCTTAAATTGTCAGAACTAAGATTAGTTCTCAGAAGTTCTAGACTGAACAAGCAAAGTTTCCTGTTTTGCAGAGGTGAAAAATGCTAGATGTCTGCCTTTAAGACATTTAGCCATCTGAAATGTTTTATATTCAGTATAAGAAACTTATATGAGGCTACTGGAATACTTTCCAACAATCAAGACTACAGAATTAGGAAATGTCCCATTTAGAAATTGAGTTTTGAGTGATAAGAATGAAATATAAATTTGTCTGTAGTTCCATGACTCCATTTAGGCTGCACTAATATTAGTTGTGATACGGTGCAAGTGCAGCACCAGACAGATGGGCAGATCAGTGCTTCATATGGGTATGATTTAAAAATTGTAATTCAACATAAAATTGTGACATATCAGTTAATTGGATTTTTAAAATGAAGAGTAAGAATGCTTTTAAAAGTTATTTCTTTATATAGAGGGACTCATACATACTTCCTAAGAATTCCAGAAATCAGATAAGTCTAAGGATAAGTCTACTTATCTATGTAGAATTAGGCTAATCCTCACCTTGCTAAGTAACATAGTTTATCAGAGGAAGCAAAAGCTTGTTTCATTATCATTCCCAATAAGAACTTAACTATGGAAAAGCAAGGTGTCATGTCATGAAAATCATCCATAATTTCTACTAAAACACACACACATAAGATTACAAATGCTGTGCTAAAGTTCCGCAGTTAAAGCAACCTCTCTGGCTCCTGTCAGAGCCCTCTGCAGCAATAAACGACAGAGTAACAACAATGGAAAGAGTATTCAAGGTAGCAGAGAATTTTGCTCTAGATCAACCTGTGACAAAAAAAGCAAAATAAGGAGTACTGAAAGCACCCAAACTGGATTTACAACAAGGTACAAAATTTGTAGAGCAGCAGGTAAAACTAAAAGATTACCAGTAAAGGTCAGAGCTCGGCGCATACATTCCACAGCAGTATACTGACAGTACTGTAAGATTTTCTTTTCCCCATTCTGAATCAGAACTTTATTAACATTCCTTGGGTTTCAGCTACTTGATTCTGACCCATTTTTGCCTCCCAGTGTTTACAAGCTTCATAATTTCATCTGCTCCCCAAACCCATCTGCATTTCTGGAAATCCTGCTCCTTCATTTCTCTTGATTTCACAAATTCTAGGTGGAGTTGCACTTGCAACAATCTACAATTCTCTTTATAAATTAATCTAGCATGGGGAAACAGCACAGATTTGCAGAATTCAGCTATTCCTCATGTGCATATCCAAAATTAGTGAAAATTAATGAGTTTCTACTGTGTATACTTATATGCAACTCTTTGAAGTAATCATTACTAGCCAGCAAAATCACTTGGAGAAATGGGTTGATAAAAGAAGTAACTAATACATTTATCCCCGTATCTGCAGTACCATTCAGTAACACTTTTAACCCTTGTCCTGTATCCAAAGTACACTAATAGACCAAATTCTATATCCCACAAGTAATGCTAACCAAAATGATGAACTTTTAGGTATTCTGAATGTGCCTTGAAAAGTGAAGTCTAAAGACTTTTCCTCCCTGGAAGGTAAGCTTTTCTACCAAGACTCAATTTCTTCTGGTCCCAAAATTAATAAGATTTCATGCACAATTGACTTTATCTGCCTCAAATCAATAAGAGCATTAAAATCAATCTTAAAAAAAGGTATATTTAGCCAATGTGATGATTACTGTAAGTCTTGTAGGAACACAAATGTGCTGAATATGAAACTTACTGGCTGAAAGGTGCTTTAGAAGGTTTTCAGGCATTGCTAGAATGCTTTCAAAACAGTGCAGCCACTTGCAAAGAGTATTCAGGTGCTGTAACCAGCTGCAAAGGAGCGCTCTTTCATGGCATTAATTTTATAATGAGTCTTTTCAGGCAAATGTCAAAGAATGTATGGTTCACATACTTTAAAATGAATTCACTTATAATTCAGTGTTTGACAGAGCTAATGCTCAATTGTTTCTAAAGGGTCTACAAAGGAAAATATTTAATTTTTTATTCAGCAAACATTTAACTAAAATTATGTTTTGCTTTGTTTTCATGCTGAGGATTGTATTTGACACTGTAACAGAGAAAAACAGCCTGTGCTAGTAAATGTGATTCTAAATATTGTAGTTACAATTTTCCTTGTTTTATATTAGAAAGAATTTAATAAGACCTAAATTTTGGAATATGGCATTTATGCTGGTAGAAGAGCCTTTCTCCCCGCAAATTCTGTTTCATCACCCAAGCAATTAAAAAACTTCCTGACAGATGAGTTAATGCTCGCAGTGTGCAGGTTTGAATCCCAACAGGGACACCGCCACATGTTTTCAAAAGCCTACAAACCCATGGGCATATATACCTACAGCTAGTTTAAGCTATAAGTAATGCTAATGAGAAGGCCGAAGTTACTGTTTCCTTTTCAAGTCTTATTAATCTTACATTTTCTTAATAACAGACACCAGAAGTTACTTTCTGTTTAACAGTGCAAGGTTAATAAACACTTTGCAATTAATGTCATAATCTGCTGTGTACATCTTCAGAGTGAGTTTCATCTTCTTCATACAAAGATGATGATGGTGATATATAATTATCTCCCTATCAAGATAATGATAGGAATGCTGCAGCTCCTATAAATTGCTTCACCTCCACTGAGCTGATGGCGATATGTTGAGTTGCATCACCTGAGAATTATGTGAGGTTCTGCCCCATCTGTTTGAAAGCTCTTTTTCAGGGGAAATCCAAAGTTACATACCAAGTAACAGTTCTGGTTTTGTCAAAATATCTTTGCTTATATGTCAAATATATGTATGCCAAAAATATGCTTGTTTATATAAATATAAATGGTACATTTAAATTTAAATGTAAATTTAAATATACCATTTTGAATTTCAGACAACTCCTCACAGGAAGGTATCAGCTGATTCTAGATTTCTGAGCAACACTGGACATCAAATCTCACTCTCATTGGACACGTATGCCACATTCACATCATATTTGCAAGCTAATTTTAAAACCTAAGAAGTGGAGAGTTATGGAATGTTGTCTTACATAATAACCTAAGAAAACATGTACTTCTCAGGAGAGATCTGTGTCACATCCTTGTCTACAAAAGTGTACAAGTCCCCTCCATTTCTTAAAGTTCAAATATACAGCAAAATAATGCTGCAATTCCACAAGTGGCAATGGCAAGTTTGCCAAATTCTCTCTTTACAAGAGCACAGAAAATGGAAATTTAAGATTAAAGCAGCTGCAATTCTACCAACATATAAAACACGCAGTTCTCACATGTGGGGCCTCCTTCCAGGAAATGCCCAAGGAGGACAGAGGTGTTTCTGACAATGGGCTCAGCCCACCCAGCATAAAGAACTACTTTCATTTGTTCATTTTAACTCAGCTGGAACCCATACTTGGTCATGTGGGTGCTAAGCATGCTTGAAAATGAGATGGACTGTACTTATCTATTTTTAGTGGAAAGTCTTCAAAAAGAAAGAAGAAAACTGAGAAATCTTACATATTCAGCGGGGTTGGGCGAGATGACCTCCAGAGATAGCTTTCAACCTCAACCATTCGCTGATTCTGTAGTTTTTATCTCTCAAATCCTATGTTCTTTTAAAGGCCCATTATGAGAAATTATCAGCAATTCCCTGTATACACAGATGTTGAAGAGGAAACGCAAAGTAAGACGTAAGATTTGGACATAGAACTTGCAATATTTCATTACAAAACTTGAAATCAATTGCTTTAAGGTACTTCCAAGGAGACAAGGAGCAGCATGGAGGTAAGTTGATGAATATTCCCATGCAAGCTTTAGTTTAGTTTTCTTTCAAATCCAAAGGTTTTTCTCCTCATTTCTCCTTACACATGACATTCACAAACATTCAAGTGCAGAACATGCTATTTTCATATGGACGATAAGAAGACGGAAGAATAAATTCTGCTGACAGGGCAGATGGAATGGGAATCTATATAGTAATTTGTAATGGACTAATCAAATAGCATGTCTCTTTTTCACTTCTTTATCTGTGAATTTTGTGTATGTGGATATTTCTTTATTTCTACAAGCAAATATTCCAGATAGTTTTAGTAAAAAAAAAAAAAACCACTTGAAATTTGTTATTACATGATGGAATTTTAATCTGAGTAGACAGAAAACACTCTCCTCAGATTATTTTCAGAATCTATGGGAGGCTTAGACCTCCAAAGGGAATTATAGCAAAGGAGTTTTTCAGATTTACACCTCACTGAGATGGAAAGGTCTGTGTACATCAAATATTAAAAACAAACTCACTATAAATAACCTCTAACTGAAGCATAGCCCCAGTGACAACTAACATTTTTTCCTTTTTCTCTCATTTTTGCCCTTTGACATAGCAGCGTGAAAACACTAAAAGAAAAGATGGAACATATATCTATAAAATTTTCCAGTTCTCATGATGTTACCAGTGAAGGCAAGATACAGGGTATATGTGGTCATATTCCATTGTCATCAACAAATAAAACTGACCAAAAAACAGAGCACAGTGTTAACTACAATATAGTCCTGCTACATAATCTGTAATAAGAGATTTAATTTTTAATACTATAAAAAAGACTATTCCATATCTCTCCTAAAATATTTGTAAATTATATCACAAATTAAGAGGTGGCCTTAACTATCTGAGCACCACTTGATATTTGCTTTATGTTAATAGACATTCTCTTGAGTAGCTGTGCTTGAATATGTTATAAAGAATGAAAGGAAACACCATTTAGCAGTGTTTTTAAAACCCTGAATGATTTCCATAATTTGTGACAGTCGGCAGATTTTGATAGTATCTCGCATTGATTTTTATGTTTCAAGATGACAATCATTACGCTATTATCTACAGTTTGAGCAGTGGAACCTAACCTCCTAATTAGGATGAAAAATTGCTCCAGTTGCAACCCCAATAAGTCACAAGTCATCAATTATTTTAATAAGAATCCATTTAAAAAACCCAGCAAGGTTGTATTGGAAGTTATTCTGGCATGTGTATTGATTAACACTTGGTATTACATCCAATAAAGGACTCATTAAATACAGCATCAATCTAAACATAATATTTTGGTATTCCTTTGATTTTTTTTTATTTATTATAAAGTAAAATAAAATAGAACAAAGCACTAAAAGATTATTAAGGTAGAGTAGCTTTTTGATTGGATGTGTTAACTTCACACTACACTTGAGAGTAACACAATGGAAGACTTCACACTGTGCTACACTAAAAGGACTAAGGAAGCTAGTATTTCTTTTCTATGTCAGCATGAAATATCTCAACAAATCTCACAATATTCCAAATACACTTGCCATATACAGAATCAGCCATGTCTTCATTACTGCACCCTTGCTTATTACCACTCCACAGCCATTTTTCTTTTTAGGAACATGTAAAACTGGGGTATGCGCACTGAAAACACAAGGAGATTTCGTCATTTTCTGTTTTCTGCTTAATGTTGGAAGGACATTGAAGGAATTCAAAATGCAACTTTTTTTTTTTTTTTTTGAGATCTGCTAAAGTAGCAATATTTATTAACGTGGCATCTACCAACAAAGTGGGAAACCATTAATATTAACTATAATATAGCTATGTAAAGAAAAAAAAAAAAAGGTTTTTTCTACTCCTTTTTCCACTGTCTGAACTAAAAGGCTTTTGAGATTCATATTTGAGCTTTCCCATGTAAGAAATGTCTTTTTTCCGCACCGACATTTATACTGTTAAAGCTCATAACACGGTTCAACAGAAAAAGAGCTCTTAAGTGAAAGCTTGAAGTGAGCCAGCTGGAAATCCAGAAACACACACACCAACCCTGGAGTCGCTGCTAGGTGGCACTACTGTGTAATTAAACACCCCAGACTTCTTCCCTCCATCTCACTGCCTTCAGGCATTTCTCAAAACAACCAACTCAAACGTTTTGAATAATAATTCAAACAACAAACAGATCTTTTATCCCTTTTGTTTCACCTCCTGAGAACTATGTTCTTTATACATAAAAGGTCTCAAAATTAAATTTTCTATCCATAAACCTGTGTCCTAGCAGAGCAGCATTATATGAAACAGCTCACGGAACAGGAGCCAGATTTTGTTTCCATCCTGCAGTGTTACACCCTTGTTCTTCTGTATTACACAAATTCTAACTTCTACATAGGTTCTGACCTTGGTTTTCTTTGCATCTCAGGGACAGAATTACCTAGTGCTTGAGGTATGTACTTTTAAAGCCTGTTTTAGTCTCAAGATGTATTTTATTGAAAAGCTCACTTCTAATAATTCGATCCCTTTAAACGCTACAGTTTTTAGCAGGCTACACGTTCACTATAATGTAGTAATAATTATTCGTAGCTACGACAGATGATTTGCCTATACAGAATTTTGGAAATGTGTCTCACTCCATACAAAGTTTATTTCTGGAAGGAAAACTGGTTCAGTTCACACACTCACACCAATTACAATTTGAAAAAGCTTTCCCAAGCGAGGTAAGGCAGCCTGTTCGAAAAGCATCAATGGCAAAAGCTGCTAGGAAAAGTTTCAGCACCGTTATGACTGAAGTAATTACAATAACATACAATGTCAGTTATATTCAGCTTCTTCAACAGTGAGCACTGCTTATATAATATGCAGTGTAGGTAAATAATACAGTGAGGATTTCTTCATTCAAACACACATCCAAATGGGGATACAGAGGAACTCTTACTTACAATATAAGAACAACATATTTGATTTTCTGAGAAACAGACTGTCAAGGACCTGAGAATCATTGGTTAGGTCTGAAGAGGTATCAAACCTCTCTTCCCAGATTTTACTAATGAAGCACATGCAGTTACTGTACTCATTCGAGTATGAACTGAGATGCACAGAGTCCTGACTCAAGAGAAAAGCGGAGGAGTCAATTAACAGGCTTCAAAATCACAGTACTGAGACTTAGAGATGAAAGTAGAGGACACGTGGCTGCTCTCACACTACCAGAAGTGAACTTGTCCGAAGTTCTTGAGTCTACTTTATAAACACCTCTGGTGTCATTGCTTCCATTGCTCACCCACATAGACAGTCTTCTTGTCTGCGTGACCATAACATTTGTTTCTAGGAGGTTAATTTAATATTCTAGTACTCACATCACATTTCTCTTTCCAGTTTTGACAATCACTCCACATTTTCTTATCCAAAAATTAGAATTACGGAATCAATCAGGCTGGAAAAGACCTTAAAGTTCATGAAGTCCAATCATTAACCCAGGAAAATTCTGTTTATTTTGGTATTTTTCTAGAACAGATCATGGACACTTTGGTGTCCAAACATATCTAATGAGTCTTCCGCAATCACAAAGCCTGTGTGTTTCAAACACACATAGCTGTTGTTTCTATATCCTGCAACACGGGGTGAAGAAACTTAATTGTGTCACTGGGATACAGTGCCAACTACTCACGATGACACTACCTATCTGTGACAACCACGTAATCTGCAGAAGTGTTAAATAATGGAGCAGGTGGTTCTATTTTGGTGTCTCATAGTAACATTTACAGATAAGAACGCCAATTTCTGCAACTGTGCTTCGTGTCTCAGTAACTTCAACGCCTGCCGGAATTCTTCCAGGGCACATGAGGAAAGTTACTGAGGAATAAAGAAGTTTGTAAACCACCCGCATCTGCTGAAGAGCTGAGTCAGGCCTGCAGTGCCTGGTGCTCTGCCTCCCTGCTGAACCAGTGCTTGAGGAATGAAAATGCAGCTGTGAACATTTTTCTCAAAACTCTCTTTCCTCTTGCTAGTCAAACAGTAATTGTGGCCCCTGTGGCCCTTCATTTCCATCCAGCATCTCAATCTAAATAATCTTAGAAAGGAAACAGCATTCAGCTAAGGAACACTGAACTTTCTAACTCCCATGCAAGTGAAAGCAACAGCACTTTCTTCTTCCCTTTTAGCAGCTTTTCTATATCTTTCCCAATGAATCTTAATCACTTATTTATTTTTTTGTGAAAGGTTAAACCCTTTCTGGAAATGACAGTAAGCCAACATACCGTGGGGTTTTTCCACATTGCAACAGTTTATAATTGACTGCTTATGTAGTAATTGCTCTATTTATAGTGATTATTTGCATGAAACAAGTGATTGACATCACCTGGTATTAATGATAGAGAAAGGGTTTATTTCACATTTACGACCTAAAGCTCTTACATAAATTATTTTCCCTTCTTAAGTTGCTGATGTCTTAACAGCCTTAGGAATGTATCTCTGAAATGAAATGCCAACCTTATCTTACATACATTAAGTATCTAATAAATATTACTGTTCTTTCAAGTTACTTTTAAAATCTTCTCTTCCTGTAACTGTTTATAAAAGACTCCTCCTGGTAACATAGTGCAGCCACATTCAGCAGCTTGGCTCTCTACCTGTTGAGCATCCATGTTTGTAATGCCATTTTTCCTGTAAGAATTCCAGCACATTATGTATCGCACATCCTTTAATTCTGATGGACAACAGCTCTGATGTGCTGTCAAGCAGTAGCTTTTGGCTATCACAGAATAAAAGTAAAATGATTGACAAAGAAATTAGGGATGGAGATAAGATCCTCCTTCTGTCTCTGAGTTAGAACTGGAAAACGTAGCATAAAAAAAACCAAACCCAAATCACCTGAGAACAGCATTATAGGAATATGGGTTTGTCCCACAGGAAAAAGTAAAGCTGAAAAAATTGATCAAAGAGTGTTTCAGATTGTAGCTAATAATCAGATTCGCCTCTCATATAATTTCATTGAGGTCAAGTGAGACTAAACAGTCATTGTGCAAGAAAGCAAAATATTCACAGAAGGCTTATAAACCTGCAGTGTAATTCTGTTATTCATTAAAAGGATAATAAGGACCACGGCCTTTCAATTACTATGCATTTATATTTCTTTTCCATGCCTGAGTTCTAGAACTGTAGCTTATATTTGTACCTTGAATGGTAACACAAAGCCACTTTTTATAGGAATGACTGAAAATATTGTCTGTCCTGGATTTGTCAAATTAATTTTTAAGAGATGAGAATTTGAATATGATTACAGCTAATCCTTGACAACACCTTCTTCTTACTAGAGCCCGAGCCTATAAATGAAAAGAAATATTCCTTTTTTATACAGCACATTTGTTCTTGCACATCACAAAAGGCATTTACATTTCCATTAAATTAATTATTAACAATAAAATCAAAGACAAGGACCTGCACTTGTGTGACACTATCTTCTTAATGTCATTACAAAGAAAAACTTTCCATTTTGGGAAGTTACACTGGGATGGTACAGGAGGGACTGATAAGAAGACTTGCACAAAGCTTAACATCTTCATTCAAGGCTTAGCTGCCCATTTTACAAGATACTTAGGAAGAACTAACACCCCTGTTTCTCACAAGGAACCTTTGAAATGTATCAAGGAGATAGCCTAAGGGTTAAAGGCAACATGCCTTTTCCCCTTCCCAGAGTTTATTTAGTTTCAGCAGAGCTTTTGCACAGAATTCTGCTTCCCCTCTCCGCCCCTTTCTCTTGGCTGCACACAGAAGATGTCAGTACAATAGGAATAATGACAATCTAGGATGAACTTTCTTGAGATGAATCCCCTTTCTGCCGCCCTAACCGAGTCCCAGTGAATGCAGGGGGGGTACAAAGAGATACACAGAGGCAGTAGGAAAAAGCTTCCAGCAGAGCTGCAACCTTCTCTAAATGTAAGATATAAGAACTGAACTCAGAGCTTTCCACCAGCCATAGCACTAACTGCCCTTCCCCTGACAACCCCATACAACAGAGCAGAGTGCTTTCTGAGCTGCAGTGAGGGAGCCAAGACCTAGAGAGATCCCTCTGGATAGCCCCTGACCTTGGCATCTGCACTCCATTTGCCATCCAGCTTGCTCACCTTTCTTCTACTCCAGCTAGCCCAAGCCCAGCTGAACTGCAAAGAAAATCCAGGTTTCAATTTATGATAAGAATCCTGATAGAGTTTATTACAGATGTGCATGATACAATGCATTATGCTTTTTGGAATTTCTTTGAAAGCATCTCATAAGCATATCGACACTCTGATTTTCATCTAAAGGTAGACATACTCAGTCCTAAGGTACCGATGCAAACCATTAGGGGATTTTCTGACGGTTTTAAACATTATTGTTAACATCTTTCAAGACTAAACCATAACATGAACACTCTACAGTTAGTTAAAATTTATTTTCAAAAGCCTAAGAATAATGACTAGCTATAAAGCAGAACATCTAAAGAAATGTTTTAACAATTAAATATACCTAAGACAACTGTTCATTCTGTAAAATTACAAGCAAAGAATTGTTAAATCATGTTTGTGACTACTAGCAAGCCATGAAGAACAACCTTTGCTTCTTTCTCCCTCTCCTAATTTTCATCTGTTACTCTGTATGGAACCAACATCCATTATATGAAAAGACAGCCTCCTAATCGAAATGACTTCTTATACAAGTCTATTTAATAAAAATTCATTGTTTTAATCTAGTAAGCGTAATATTCATGATGCTTGTCTGCAGTTTACAGAACTAGCTGTCTTAAAGCTGAATATACTTTAAAACACAATAAAATACTCAATGGCATTTCCTAGCACAACAAAAAATGGTTAGGCCAATACCATCAACCCGATCTAGGCTATGTGCCTTCACACACAACCTACACTCATATAACTAGGAGGCTTAATAGGTATATTATAGTTTAATAAAAATCAATATATGTTGGAAGGATGTGCTTTACGCAGCA
This sequence comes from Loriculus beryllinus, assembly GCA_039877255.1. NCBI lineage: Eukaryota > Metazoa > Chordata > Aves > Psittaciformes > Psittacidae > Loriculus > Loriculus beryllinus. Next base: position 8,233 of record JBCJKH010008376.1, on the reverse strand, counting down.
CAGTTTTAGAGAACACTTTACTCAATATGTGTGTTCTGAAAAGAACTAATGGAACTGGAAATAACCAAGGGCAAAACAGCTGTCAAGGGCAAAACAATCATGTACTGGTGTGGTCAGTAGGAGGGAACACAGAACAATAGATGATACAGGTATACTACTGCAGCATGCACTCATTTCTTGAAAATTATAGCTTTTAATAAATAAGGAGCTGACTGCTCCCAGCTGTTAAAATAAATCTGAAAATGCAATCCAAGTTTTTTCATACATCAAGGAAAAACTCCACCTGTAACGACTCCCACTGAATAAACAAATTGTTTCTGTGAGTGGGACCTCTAAGTTTCTCCTCTATTGTAGACTTCTCATATAGACCAACACCCTCATATGGTAGGAGAAGCCTGATTTCTTTAATCTCCCATCGGAAATCTGTTCTTCAGATAAAACCCATTTCTTGGACTTCTTCCAGAACACAATCCTACAGATCTCCTAACACTACTCAGACTCCCAGGCCCACTACTTGTAAATGCATTGAAGCAACAACCCAAACTCCAATTTGCACCTTTAAGAGCTTCCCCATTGGAAGCCTGTGTCCAGCAGCGTATCTGAGTAACTCAAAGCAGATTTCTTCCTAACAAATTTATTTATTCAAACAATCAAACCACAAGGATTGTTTTCACTCCTACCACTAGCTCCCAGCAACCACTTAAAGTTAGCTGCTTCTGAAATATGCCAGATAGCCTTATTCTCAGCTTCTGCTTGCCCTCATAACTAGGCCATGCTCCCCATTTAGGAAAAAGTTTGTTGCTGCTTAACAAATTTATCTTTATCTCTTGCCCTCAACCTTTGTGTACAAAGTGTGTGACACTGGGACACAGAGCAGAAAGAAGGAACAACTAATTAATGATCCAGTCGTGGCCCTAGATACTCACTTGAAACTATTTATCCTGAGACATGTTATCGCTGGATGCTGTTTCATTCATTAAGAGACTAAAAATGAAAGCAATTTATTATGAAGCTGTCATTCAAACACACTTGATAAAAATAGAAGGCCTCTCCCACATCTCTCATAACAACTAATGCAAAAACAGGCCTGAGACTTGAGACAGAAAACAACAGGTCTGAGACAAAGTGCAGTGAGCACCTCCAGGCCTGCAAATCCCACCAGTGCTGGAGAAATGCTGATGCACCTGATCCACTCAAGCGATGCTCTACTTGTGTAAATAGGAGGTGGCTGAAGTCCTCTTTTAAACATGCTGTTGTAAGGGATTTTCCTGTTTCTCTCATCTTTCTCTGACAAGTCACATTTGTGCCAAGTACGGCAGCTGAGGCACGAGAGTAGTACTGAGACCTTTTGGGAGATGATGCCATGATATGGCTCAGAGCTCTGCTATACTATATAAACAGAGTTACAGGAGAAGGTTTTCCTTACCCTCTCTGCCAAGTGACATAAAGAAAGTAACAGCAATACCCCTACATGATTCGTATCACATACGTTAACCTTCTCCAGGTTATAAATGGCATTTTAATATTTACATTTATTCAGAAGCCTTTCCTTCCTTAAGTCCTTTATTTTTTCAGGTCTGGTACCATCTCCAATTGCCCATTACTAAAAAGCCTCAACCAGATTAGGGCAGCACTCTCAAACTTCTTCTAACAGCCTTAGATTTCTTAAACTCTGCAGAATCAGATGAAGCCACACTCCTCTGGTGGTATTGAATGCAGTGAGGAGAGCTGATTTCGATTCCTTTCACAGAACTCTGGGGGAGAGAGGAGAATTTATTTTCCCTCTGCAGGGAACTGCCATGCTTAATGGCTGACAGAAACATCTCAGACCTCTTCAACTGCCTCCCTCACTAAGTTGTGGTAGGTAGCTGTGATGAAGTTGTAATCATCTAAGGGTATATGTAAGACAAGTAACAATAATGGCTATCATTAGACCAAATAATAGGTTAAAAAAAAAAAAACTTTAGCAAACAAGCGGTGATTTTGAACAAACTTCTTATTCCTCTTGCAACTAAGAAGCTGTCACTGAAATTTCAGCCCTGTGTCCCACACAGCGATGTGTAATGCTCTTTTGCTTCCCACTATCAACTTATACATATGCATGTTTTCTTTCATACACAGGCCAAGCCTTGACATTTATAAGCACTTAGAATTGAGATCTCCTCAAAATCCAATATGAAAAGCATGTGTGCCCCTCAAGACAGTGCTGGCAGTCAAACCTGTGGCTACTGACAGCAACATCATGTGACAGGGTAATAACTACTATGTATGACTACATACATTACCCACACTAAAGTAATATTATCAATTACAGTCAAAATCCATGAAGCTCTACAAAATGCCAGCTCAAGATTATTTAAATGTCATTTTGCATTGTAATATTTACAAGCTAATGTTCCACAATATGAAGACGATATGTTCAGTAGTATTATGTCTACTTCCTGTGGAAGCACTAGCAAGAGCACTCCTGACTTTAATATTAAAGTAATCGTTGAAGGGTGTCGACAGTTTTAACCTACATCCTTTTATTCAGAAAGACTTCTAATCCCAAATCTTGGTCCTTTGTTTTAAATCAGGGATGTATTGATTAACTGTGAGGCTGAACGTATCTCAGCAGTGGCTGAGTCAGGTATCCACTATGGAATTAGGACAGTTAAACACTGGAATCGATCCTCTCATTGTAGAGCCACGGCTGCTGTGGCAAGCAGTTTCTCTAAGCTATTAATTTTATTATTAGCACACCTGGAGACATTGTTTCCCTTAGGGAAAAGCAATTCAATTGTGTGTGCTGCAACAACTAGTGGCAGATGATCAATGAGACAGCTGGGACCGCAAGCTTTCTCTTGGAGCTCGGGGTAGATATGACAAAGTAGTTTGCAAAACAGTGACGATACAAAGTAATATCGCTTTATGTTTTATGCACCTCATTGTAAGCATATCGACAGCTTACAGTTTCTGGCACTTTTAAGCCTCTTTGGAGTAATTCACCAGTCAGTGTTTCAAAGATATCTTCTCTACAACATCTGGCATCCATTGATGATAATTTTTTTCCTGACCCCTGACTGCTTCCATCGTTCCAAGGAGCAGTTGCCATCCTCTCTTAAAAGGCAATAGCAACACTTCTTTAATATAGAGGAGAAATCCTAATTAAAAGTTTCTGAACATTTAGTTTTATTTCATAAGCATGTTAACAATAACAAGACACAAAACGCCATAGGGCTGCCAGCAAAGCATCAGGTACAACTGACTTTCTAATGACAAAATAACTGATGTGTCTCAAAAACTTTGATCCAGCAATACTAGAAATTTACTCAACGTTTAATCACAGGAGGCAGTAGAAACCAGCAGGAAAAGTGGATAAACCAGAGACCACTCAGTTATTACAGGCATATATAGATGATGGCCCAACATTTATATATGCACAAAAACAAAAAGAAAAAACCAAAACAAACAAAACCAACCAACCAAACAAACAACCCCCCCAAAAAACAAAGACCTCCAACCAACCAAACCTCTCATAAATATAAGCTGAACATAACACTGCACCTGATGGAAACCACAGAGCTACTGTACCGCTTACAAAGCTTTCAGGAGGTTTGGAACATTACCCTGTTTCCTTCTGAATTGCCACTGTGGCCAAAACAAGTTCTCTGTTGTGAAGCCTTCTGACAGATGCTACCCATGTTGTGAAGACCATAAATTAACAGGAATATTTAGCATTTAAGGGTTCCTGAAATTTATTAGGCCAAATTGGTCCACAGACCAATGTCCAGTTTATGTTTATTGACCCTGGGTTTTGTCTTATTATATTAAATTTCTGAAGACAAATACAGTCCCTACAAATCCATCATAAGGTATGCTACATTTTGGGGAGCAGAAGGAGAAATGAAAACAAGAATCGCTTCTGGAACAATTCAAAGCCATTACCTTTCAAACACCAACTCACATGGGGATTCTCCTACCATTTTAAAAAGTGGTCAAGAGTCTTGTTTTAAAAAGTAAACCACTGTAGAGCAGCAATTTAACTGCAAATTATATTATTTTTCAAAACACCAACTTAATTTTTCCATAACTTATCCTAGTCCTTACACAATTACTGAAAAATCATTATTCTCTCAAAATGCCTCTCCTAGTCCTCCTCCCACATCACAGACACGCCACTCTTAATTTCATTCTACAGGCATCAAAACTTAGAAGTTTTGTTAAGTTAAAATAAACCCAGCTTTCTATTCTAACTACGTGTTCTGAACTAGGATTTTAGTTTTGCTGCACAACCCAGACACATACAGGAAAATCTGGAACTCCTTCAAACAAATAATCGTTAGGTCTTCAGTTCCATTCCTCCTCCTGTTTAGTGTTAGGCCTAATGCAGTCCAGGAGGATGTAGATCCAACTATTGAGTCTCTTGTTTTACTGCCTGCTTGGTTTGGGTTTTGTCCATTTGACTGGCAGTTGGTCATCAGCAGTCATTTGTTAAATACTTTCTGACATGATCTGGGGCTTTTTTCAACATCGCGTTAAATGCCGAATATTCAGGATCTGCTTGTATGTACTCCCCATGAGAAGGGAAAGTAAATTTCTCATCTTCACAATTTATATTGCATATCCACCTTGTATATCTAAAGGATTTTTTGTTTGTTTAACAAAGAGCAAAATGCTCAATCAGCATTAATAACTCTGTTTGCTTTTCTGGAAGGGTGAATTACTTCCTAACTGAAATTGTCGTCGTCATCATCATCTGATATAAGTAAAGCTGTGTAAACTGCATTACACATGATGAAACCCCACAATTTGGTCCGAATCATCATAAGGCAGAATAGCACAAGGAATAATATAGAGAAACCTGAAGTAAAAGAGAAAATCCCCAAGTGAATCTTTCTGTCTGCATGTCTCCTTCCACAAGCTTTATAATAAGCATGAAGCATTTTACAGACAGACAAGAAATCTAAAGGTAGGTTTACATATCTTGAGAAAGACCCCTGACAGCAACAGATCCAACCCAGCCTGACAGACCGGCAAGGCACTGTAACTGCCTTCAGACTGCACCATTACTGACACTCCTTTGTAGGTGGATATCAGTCATTATTAAATCTGAGCTCTTATTAATTCCAAGTGTGACTATGTAAGGTTGAAGGTAAATCAGGCCTCTGGATCAAGCCTGAATGAACACATGACCCATTAGTAGCATGCAATGGAGACCTGCGGTGATTGCAAGCCAATCACAACTGTTATTTGATCATCATGCCAGCAAAGAAGACAGTTTATGAGCAGGTAAGAAACAGGAAAAAAAGAAAAATAAAATCAGGCAGCTCAGAGGCCAACAGAGGAGCAGAAAGTAGAGGTTCTGAGTGGTTGTTTTCACCTAGAACACATGTACCACCTGCTGAGTCCCCAAAAGCATGATGGAAGCTGGTTTGCACTCTGAAATACACCTTTGTGCAGCTTCTGTGAGCACACTGGAAAGACTGTATATTATGACAAGTAACAGAGTAGTGGTTGTTTTGGTTTTTGAATGCAGAAGAGAGATATACACCACCTGTACCCTCTGATCTATAAGTTCCTGTTACACAAGCATGCTCAGTTTTGCCGAAGAAAAAAAGGCACCCACTCCTCTAGAATCTTTTCCTCCTTTTTTAGTGTCCAGCACAAGGAAAATCACAAAATACAGCCATCCCTTCTGCTGTCCACCCACCTTTTAACCAAACACAACATATAGTTGTTACTCATCAAGTGCAATAGTGCCACTGTCACTAAATAAAACATCACAGACTTGGGGAAAAACATATAGTGCTTGGTGTGGAGAGCAACCACCAGCTGCCACCAGTCAATATTATTAGAGAACAGAGGCAGAATTCTGAAAAGGGCAGCAAGAAGGTAGGAGACAGGGAAGGAGGAAACCTTTGGTAAGCAGAAGGAGAAGCAGAAAGGGGTGGATGGTATGCAGCTCCATGCTAGTGCACTGCAGTAACATTTAATGCCACCCATGGTCCGGCTTAGAAAGCACAGGTCAGGGCTACAGTGTCCGACCTGCATCCCCTCGACCCCGGCAGCACCACTAAAGCCCAGCACCCATGGGCTGTCCCTGCTCCCTCCCAGGGCTCAGGAAGCCCCGTTTAGCAGGATCAGGCCCTGACTTGCGCAAATCCTTGTGCACACCACGATTGTGCTGATCTGCCCGGGGGCAGAAGCAGTGTGGGTGTTGGTGGCAGGGCTGCTGTGTGCCCCCGGGGGACACTGCCACCACTTTGGCTTGGCTCAGGCAGCCCTAAAATCCCTGCCTGGCTCACCAGCAATCCCCTGACCCCTGCCAAGAGAGATAAAAACAGACATTTAGGGGATGCCTCTCCTCCCCGGGGGTCCCACAGCACCCCACACCCTTTCCCTGGGCAGGCAAGGGACAGGGGGATGCTGATCTGCCTTCAGATTGCGCCGGGATTTAAGCCGGCTGCCGTCAGCGAGCGAAGCAGAGAGTCAATTTCCATTGCAAAGCCAGACACCGCGCAGCCCAGATCCTGCCTGGGGTTTTCTACACATGCAAACGTGGTTCAGAAGCAGAAATCCAGGGAAGGGACACTGGGGACATCACCAGCTCTGAGCCCCCACCTCGCACACTGGCTGCGGGCAGTCCCCAGCAGCCATCCACCCAGGCAGAGGCTAGGGCACTGCTCGACCCTCCTAACCCAAAGCGGGGCTGAGCACCAGAGTATCTGTACATCCTGCACCCTGGAAGTTCCCAATGTAAGAGGCAAGTCCTGCGTCCACACGAGGCCTCAAAGCTGCCCCCCAAACCCAGTGCCCACCCCATACCAGCACCCAGCACCACGGGAGAACAATCTCTTCCCCCCATCCGTCTTGTCTTTTCCTCTCTACGGCCCAACGTCTGTAATCACACATTTTCAATCAAAACACTACCAACATCTGGCTGTCCCCAGGTAAAACCTTACCTGCCAGCACAGACAACAGCCGGGAGCCAGCAGGCAGAGAAAACCCCCTTTGCACAGCCAAGTTCACGTCCGCTCGCCTCCCCAACCACAGCACAAGCAACGCTCAAGATTCCTTCCCGTATGGAAACGCTCTGCGCAGGGACCTGCCCTACACACCTCCGGAGCCCTGAGCGCCTGCCCTGCGTGGCAGCTCAGCCCCGTGGGGCTCCCACTCAAGGACCACGGGCACCAGGGCTGTCAGCATAGTCCCTGGCTGCTGCTCCACGTTCACTGTGGAGTTTTAGGTTTGCTCCCCCGTATCTCCGTGCCCTGTGACATAGCAGAGCTCACCCCTCTGCGGTGCCAAGCAGACGGATGTTTGCAGAGAGTCTTCAAGTCGCTCGACAAAGGAGCAGAGAATTAATATTCCTTTTAATTAAAGGCAGCAAAATGTCTTTGTTCCTGAACAGAGAGAAAACAACAGAGTGAAGAGCTCAAAAGCTCATTTTAAGCTAAAGACGAGACCATCGCTAGATTCAGAGACACTGTCAACCCGCACGTGACCTCAAATTAAAACAACCCAAAATGAAACCCAGCAGCGGCGGCTCCTCTCCAAAAGCGAAGGGAAGTTGTGAAGTTTTCCTTGGCTAATAGGGGAAAAAGGAAAAAAATCCAACAAAAGGTGCGTTCAACCAGAGAAGCACTCTGCAGAATCCGAAGGCACCATCCAGTGGCAAGGGGAGTGATGGGGACTGCTGGCTGTGCCCCGGCCCAGTATCACGGAGGAGCCCGGGTGGAGAGCAGTGCCAGCCTTGCTCCATCCCTACACAGGCAGCATTCCCTCGGCCAAGCCAGGCTGGAGCTAGCGGCGCAATGCCAGCCAGCGCTGCTTAATGCAATTCTGATGGGAAAGCAAGAGCCGGACGGTGATTAATGGCTGCGAGGATCGGAAGCAGAGAGCTGGATCCCTTCCTTCCCAAATCCGCGTCCAACAAGCTGTCCCCTGTCACACAAGAAGACACCGCGCGTGTCCCCAGCACAGACCCGTGTCCTCGCACGTAAGCACAGAATTACTCTGCCGTAGCTGTAACTTCACAAACCAACCCCGGGTTTCCTCCCACAGACTCTCCCGAGTGGATCAGCTCCTCCTCGCCACGAAACGTAGCTCCATCTCTCCGTCGCCGTCGGCCGGAGCGGGATATGGAGCCGGCGGGGTGGTGGCACCAGGAGGAGGGATACAGGGATGCAAACCACATCTCCCGCCGGGCAGAAGCTGGGACCCACGGCCGGGGGAGGGTTTTCTTCAGGGG
>JBCJKH010008367.1:3104-40516 GCA_039877255.1 Loriculus beryllinus | reverse complement strand
CTGCTCACCACCCGCCAACTGATACCCAGCCCAATCCAAGCAGTGACATAACCCTTCTGGGTAACTGCCCCCAGTTCTACATCCTGGGCATGACGTGCTGTGGTATGGAATACCCCTTTGGTTACTTTGGGCCAGGTGTCCTGTTCCTGCTTCCTCCCGGCTTCCCCTCCGCCCTGGCAGAGCATGAGACTCACAAAGTCCTTGGTCAGACTAAACATGACTTAGCAACACCTAAAACCATCGGTGTTATCAGCGCTGTTCCCAGACCGAAAGTCAAAACCACAGCACTGCACCAGCTACTAAGAAGGAGAAAAAAGACTGCTACTGCTGAACGCAGGACACCAAGGAACAGAAAGGATTAAGTCATCTGACTTTTCTTTCTAGTTCCTTTTTAGACCTCTTCAGTTTTTCACCTTCTGCAGCACAGCAGAGTCTGCGACTCTATCACTGTTGTCAGACCAAAGCAGCTTCTCCTGTTTTTCCAATTCCTCAGTCTGACTTAGCTCCTGGACAAAAACAAAACTTCCCACCGTCTACCTGACCCTTGAAGAACAGTTCAACAATCCACATAAGGATGAAGTCACTGGGGAGGATGACCATCTTGTGTGTCATGGCTGGCTGGAAGGGAGTAGCATTCCCAGGAAGTGCCAACATGCACAGCCTTGTTCTCTCACCACTCCCCGAGCATCTGCTCCTAAATCACTGCTAGAAGAAGACACAGAATTTCACTAGCCTCAAATCCACATGGTTTGAGCCACACAAATATTGCCTCTCTTCTTACAGTTTCCCACAAAACATCTATTTTATCTTCTTCCAGTGATCCTTGCAAGCCATCGTCTCAAATGTTCCTCTGCTACCTGCAGTGTCACACGGCTAGAAGATGCTCTTCACATTTTCTACTATTATGGGAACAAGTTTTGGCCCCTCATTACAAGAGAGGCATTGAGGTGCTGGAGCAGGTCCATAGAAGGGCAACAAAGCTGCCGAAGGGTCTGGAACACAAGACTGATCAGGAATGGCTGATGGAACTGGGGTTGTTTAGCCTGGACAAGGCTCAAGAGGACCTTACTGCTCTCTGCAGCCACCTGAAAGGGTGCAGCCAGGAGGCGGCTGGTCTCCTCTCCCCATTTACAAGTAATAGGACAAGATGCAATGGCATCACACTATACCAGGGGAGGTTTAGATTGGATATTAGGAAAAATATCTTCACCAGGGTGCTCAGGCATTGGAACAGGGTGCACAGGGAAGTAGTGGAATCACCACCCTTGGAAGTGTTCAAAACTTGTGTCGATGAGGCCCTCAGTGACATGGTTTAGTGGTGGACTTGTTAGTCCTGTGATAAAGGTTGGACTATGATCTCAAAGGTCTTTTCCACCCTGGTTGATTCTGTGAAATTTCCAATCTATTTCTGCATTTCCTCCCAGGGACCACGTTCTTTTTCCATGTCCAACCTCCTACAGTACGAATCATTCCACACAATCTATTTCTTTGGTCTCCATAGCTGGTGCCAAATCAAGCTTTTCCAGAGTCTCTTCCATCACACCGCCGAGCGCTCCCTCCAGCCGTGCGGCACTGACTCGCAGTGAGGAACGCGGCTAAGGGGTGTGTGACAACGGGCCGGTTTTAATTGTCTGCTCAATCTCCCAGCTGTCTTCCTTAAATGCCCGATTTCGCTATTAAAACACAGATGATAACCCCTAGCGCTCATCCGCAGGAGACCTGAGGGGCACTTCAGGCCCTCCTTCTCCCGCAGCACCGCGCCACCGGCACGGACCCCCGCTTCCCCCAGGCAACCACCACACACACCCCCCTCCCCTTGCGCATGCGCAGAGACGCCCCCTCCCCGACGAGCGGCGCTGAGCGCCCCGCCCTTCCTGCCTGTGAGGAGGAGCCGAGGGCGGCGGCAGACGGGAAGATGGCGGACCTGGAGGAGCAGTTGTCCGATGAGGAGAAGGTAGGGCTGGGTGGGGATGCTGCACCGGGCCGGGTTTCCCGTCTGTTCCCCCGGGCCGCTGAGCCGGGAGGCCGTGGGGCCAGCCTGCCCGTCGCCCCGCGGTTCGTGTTTTTACCGTCGCCGCGCGGTCGGGCCTGTCAGTGAGGGGGGCGGGCAGAGGGTCGGCGGGGAGTCAGGGGGGAGGGCTGGCCCGGGTGCATCTCTCTCCGCTCCTTGTACGGTGCGGGCCCTACGCGGGGCGGGGCCCGGGGCCCGGTGCAGGCGGTGGCCCTTCGCTGTCGGCTTTCCTTGGCCGCCGCGCACGGCCAGTGCGTGCTGCCTGGTGTGTGGCGGTGCGGAGAGAGAGAAGGGGCGCGGAAGGGCTCTTCCCTCCGCTTCCCTCACAGTCACTTCCCGTTTCCGACGCGCCGTGCCCGTGCGAGCCGGCCGCTCCGCAGCACCAGCCCGGCCATCCCCTTAGAAGGGCTCCGCGCCGCTGACCTGGCCCTGCAGCAGGGCCGGCCCTGGCCATCGCCTCGCGGTTCACCCCGCAGGGTCCGGGACTAGGTGGGATGCGGGAGGTTTAGGGGAGGAGGGGGGCGTGAGGATGAGGAGAGCTGTGTTACTTCCTGTTAAGAGACAGTAACTGGAGAAGTGTAAGGTCAAGGAGCTGAGGGTCAGAATTAACGAAATGTACGTGTAATCTCTTTTTATGCCGGTTGGAAACGTCTTAAATCTAAGACAAATTTTTTCCAGAAAAAATACCCAAGGAGCAGGGTGTTTGGTAAGACCTCAGTTATAAGTATTTTTTGGTCTTCCTCTGTTGGATCCAGCTCCATGACAGCTGCTTGTTTCATAGCTAGGGTGTGGTGGTGTGTGTACATGGTGCTGGTGTGCTGTCATGTCTTTATGTAACACACAGTATTATTCATTTTTTACTTAAAAAAATGTAGGGCTTCGTCACTGTGGAAGCTGTGAGATGACTTAAATGTGGGAGACATTGATAAATGATGTTTCAAACTTCTTTGAAATTAGAAGAATGTCTCATATGTCTCAGATTACAGTAAAGCAGATTTCTGCAGGTTTGAGGTTAACAGGACTCCATTTCTGAGCTAGAGACGCACTGATATGCCAAGATGCATACTACCAGGATCTCATTATCTTTTTTCCAAGAGGCTTTAGGACTGTGCCCTCCTCTGCTTAACTTGTGTTCATACAACACCTCGCTGTTAGTATAAGTAGTCAGGTAATCAAGAAGTATATGTGGTAATTCATGATTCTTAGCCCCTTATAGAAAATACAAGCAACACAAATCCAGTGTGTTGTTCCTGGGTAGTATGCATGAAAATACTTAGATTACAAGTTATCTTGGCATCACTGAATGGTTGAGAGTGGAAGGGACTTCTGGAGTTTATTTTGCCCACATCCCCTGCTCAAGCAGGGTCATCTAGGAAAGGCTGCACAGGACTATGTGCAGATGGCTTTTGGAAATCTCCAGGGGTGGAGACTCCTCAACCTTCCTGGGCAATCTGTGCCAGTGCTTGGTCACCCTTGCAGTAAAAAAGTGTTCCCTGATGCACAGAAGGCACCTCCTGTGTTTCATTTTGTGCCATTTATTTGTCCTGTCAGTTAATAAAAGGTAGAATTACAGCTATATCTTGCCTCTCTGGGAAGCTCTACCTGTGCTTTTGTGACTGATGAAATTAATTTTTGAACTTTCTTCTGTTCATTAATTCCAGTTTTTCTTTTCTCTCAGACCTTTTAGAGGCTTCCTGCCTTGGTATAAGTAAATAGAATCAGCATTCCTCCATTGTAAATTTAAATTGATTCTTTTATTTGCTTCAGTCCCATATAAAATTGATTGTCCTATATGAATGGAATTTTCTAAGCCTGGCAGTATATTTTATAGGCTAATAAAGCAAAGGTGGGTAGCACTGCAAAGTCTTGGAAAAGCAGACAAATATCTGTGCAGGTCTTCTGATGTCCTAAGAGTTTAATTTTGAAACATTTAAATTGTGCTATCACTTTACTTTAAAAATGTTGTCTCAAGCATACTGAGCTAAAAAAAAAAAAAGCTGGATAGCATTTGAAAAGCATTCTTTTCTCACCCATCCAGTTGGGACTATAAATAATGTTTGTCTGCATCTACTCTTATATTTCATTTTCACAGGGGATAAATCACCTTGTTCCTTCATATACTTTTCTCCTATGAAACTGCTATGGAACTAATAGTATTGAAGGCTGATTGAGGTGGTGGTATAGTTTTGTAAGTAATTTCAGATGTGGATAGTTTTGCATAACTGGGACACTGGTTAAACCTGTATAAATTCAGGGAGGAAAGAAGGTGAGCAAATAACTTTCCTTTTCAAAGTAATAATACTGCTGTAAAAGCATAAATAAGTAGGAGATCAAATGGTGCAGTTCTGAAAGGTTTTCAATTCACATCTTGGTTCGTGTATAGTCAATAGATTTAAGTGTTGCAAAGGCAGTAAGCAATTCCATTTATAGCAGCTATGCCTTCCTGTTGCTATCTGGTAGTCAGTTTGGGATGGCTGTATTTAGCTCTAACGTAATTCAGGTTTAAAACTTGCAGTTTTTAGCGTAGTTGAAAGTACAGAAAAGGCATGAACTGGAATAGTGGCAAACAGAGGGTTGCAGTTTGGGTAAAGAAGCTTTAAAACCAAGGAAGGAAAAGAGCCAGTTGCCAGAAAGAAGGTGGTTTCAGTATGCAAGGTTGCATAACTGGTTTAGAACCCAGTCTTGTTCCTTAGATTCACATTTTAGCTTGAGATTTTTGAAACTTTGCTTATCTTTCAGTGATGACAGCATGAGGATAAATTTGAAAAAGCTCTTTTTAAAAAAACAAACAAACAAACAAAAAAACCCTGAGAGCTATTTGTAGTAATTATGGCATTAAGATTTGTATGCATCCAAAGATACAAAGTTGGGCCATTACCAGTGAAAGTTACTGGATTTAGCATTCAGTACCAGGGGTTTTCCAGTGCTAAAACCAGCTTTTGTGAGATACATTGTTCCATAGTCACTTTATTAATGTAGGTCACTGAAAGTTCAGAAGCTTTTAAATAGGTGGAATAATGTAAGATTGTTTACTTCAGCCTGTAAATAAAAATGAGGTGTGAGAGATGGAAATCTTGAGGCCCCGAACTCTTATGGGAAATAACAATGAAAAGTCATTGCTTCTGCACCCTTCCTATGGATAGTGCATCTTCCCTAAGTTTTGAGTGCAAAACCTGTTTCTTTATCCAGCATATTTGAAGTAGTTTTGTTAAAGTCCAGTAATCATTTTTTGCAGTTTAATTTTATTGAAGTTTCTGTAGAAATTGTTTTCCTACCTATGGCTTCGTAGAAGTAATAAGCATATGTAAAAATGTATTTAATAAGTGTATTAGTGTGAATATAAAAGCTGCAATTTATCTACATAAATTTAGGCAATGATTAGCTGAAGGTACTGATTTTGCTGTAAAAGTTGTGTTTACTAATGTAAATATTAATTAACAAACAGCAGTGCAAATGCAAAACAGGATTAAAGCTATTTAAATCTTAAAACCAGTGTTCTGCAGTGGTTTTTTGGTGCATAAGAGTTAAATAGCTGTGTTGATATCAAAATAAAGCCTGAGAAAATTGGGATGCGTTCAGGGAGGAAAGGAGAGAATCCTTATAGGAAAAGATAACATATCTCTCTCTTTCAATGCAAAATTAGCTCTTGCATTCTTTCAAATGCTGAGCCTATGAATATGGGAATTGTCAAAACATTATCTTTAAAAATAAGATAAGAAAGAGACCACATCTTTTTTCAGTAAGGTTATCTCTTGGTAGTTCCACTTGTTCAGGAAGGTGGGATTTAACAGTAGGTCTCGCTAATTACAGAGCTTACTGTAATTAGAGCAAAACTTCTGTCTTGATGAGGAAGCAGTCCCATTTGTGAAAATGAGCCAGCAGGGCTTCCAGGTATTTCCTGGTGCACTGGGTAACTTTGTAACTTCTTGAATTACATGTCAAAACCTACAAATCAAAGTAATAAAGGTGGCTGTCTTACACCAACAAACTCTGCAGTGTATTTTTGACACATGTTTAAAGAACAATTGTTTCTTTAGTCACTGTTTTGAGATGAAAAGTCTATGCCAGTAAAATGTATTCTTTGGTGTGTGTAACTTTGTGTTTAACAGGTAATACATTGACAGGAGATCGCACTTGCACATACAAGCTCACCAGTGTGGGAGGTTTGGGTGTTTCCTTAATGCAAACAAACCATTTTTCTGCTTTGGAAGCCTTAGCCAATTTTCTTTGAACCAAACACAAAAAAACTCAAATCAACCAACCAACAAAAAAAAAAAAAAAGGCACAAGAAAACCACTCCCACAAACAAACCCCACCAAAAAAACCCAAAATTTTTAAAAAATTTCTGCATGTTTTAAAGCAATGCATGTTCTCAAAATCATTCATTTTTGAAAAATCTCAAATTCTGACCTCTAGAATTGCCCTGAGTGAGACTTCAAGACCATATATGACTAGAAGCAGAATGTGTTGGAGTAGAAGCAGAACTTAAAAAGCCTTTTCTAGTTATAATTGCACTGTAAACTTTACCTTAAAGTTTTGCAAGTGTCCTTAATGTTCTTTCATTGTAGTTCATCAGTATGCACTTTGTTTTATATTTAAAAGTGCAGCTTTGCAAGTGTGTCTAGCAGGAGGAACTTGTGGGCTTTCTGGTTCTTGTTTATATTTAAATTCTATATGGAACTGGAAATGCCGTTGCAAGTTCCAGTGAAAGATTGAAAAACCTTCAATACTTAAATGTGAAATAACTCAGTTACAGTTAAGCATGTTTTCTGTTTGTTTTACTGCATAATAAAGCTGTGAAAGTTAACTTTTTTTCCACAAGTGAAATGTGACAGAAGTTGTGTGGAAGGAATTCTGTTTGCAAATGTGAGGTTAAACTCAATACTTACAGTTTGATAGCATTTTGAGGAAATTCTCTAATAAAAATAAGGAAGTTGGGAGTGCTTCTCAGGCTGACAACTAATTTTGAATACAGCAGTTCTACCAAGATTTAAGGTTTTTAATGTACATTCTGGCATATCATAGTGTATTATCTTGAGTTAGGAATTATTTTTTTTTTAACAAAGGCATGAATGGCCTTGAGATTGAAGGATAGAATAGAAATTTTAATCACTTTGTGGAATGATAGAAATGTTCAACAGTATCTGAGAAAAATACCGTATACTGTTATAACTGGAAATAATAACTTCATTTTTTTGTAGAGTCATACAGGCTGGAAGAAATTTCTGGAGGTAATTTGAATGCAGCTTTGTCAAAGCAGGCCAACTTAGATCAGGTTGCTTAGGGTCTTACTCTTTCAGCTTTGGGCATCTCCACGGATGGAGATTGCACAGGCTCCTCTAGGCAACATGTTGCAATATTTGACTACTTCCATGGTCAGAAACTTTTCCTAATGTGGAAGTATTGCAACTTGTGTCCTGTGTTGCTTGTCTTTGTTCACCTCCATATAGAGCTAGTATGCAATGCAAATATGTCTGCCATTTCTATTAGTTAAAAATTATTATCTGAAGCTTGAAGATGGATACAAATGCGACGTGTTACTCTAAGTATAAAATCAATGATTTCTAAAGTTGTAGTTCATATATTCTTTTGTTACTGATACTTTGAGGAAATTATGTACTTTTTGTGGATTATAACTTTTACCATGCCATGGAGTATTTGTAATGTGGTGGCACCTCAGGACCATCAAAAGCCCTGTTTTTGCAGGCTTTGTGCTTGCAGAACTTTGTGGAAGCTTGCTACCCAGGAAACCACATTGTTTAAATAGATAAGAGAAACAAAATGAACAAACATGAACTGGCAGTGTGCACTCACAGCCCAGAATGCCAGCCATATCCTGGGCTGCATCAAAAGGAGCATGACCAACAGGTAGAAGGAAGTGATCCTGCCCCTCTACTCTGCTGTTGTGGGACCTCACCTGGAGTGTTGTGTACAGTTCTGTACAGTTGTATACAGTTGTGTACATAAAAAGGACATGGAACTGTTGGAACAAGTCCAGAAGAGGGTCATGAGGATGATCAGGGGGCTGAAGCACCTCCTGTATGAAGATAGGCTGAGAAAGTTGGGTCTGTTCAGCCTGGAGAAGAGAAGGCTGCATGGAGACCTTATAACAGCCTTCCAGTATCTGAAGGGGGTCTACAAGGATGCTGGGGAGGGACTCTTCATTAGGGACTGTAGTGATAGGACAAGGGGTAATGGGTTAAAACCTAAACAGGGGAGGTTTAGATTGGATATAAGGAAGAAATTCTTTACTGTGAGGTTGGTGAGGCACTGGAATGGGTTGCCCAGGGAAGCTGTGAATGCTCCATTCCTGGCAGTGTTCAAGGCCAGGTTGGACGAAGCCTTGTGTGACATGGTTTAGTGTGAGGTGTCTGTGCCCATGGCAAGGGGGTTGGAACTGGATGATCCAGTTCCTTTCCTACCCTAACTATTCTATGATTCGATATAGGACTCAGAAAAGACTATTCTGTATTAAATGTCTAACAGATGAGTCTATCTCAATTTTTTCATGCCTTGCTGAGTCAATAGGACCTCTGAACAAATATTTTACATAATATTTTAATTTAATATTTTCTATGGAATGCATTTAGGGCATATCTAGATATTACACAAATGTTAATAGTGTATAAATGAAAATAGTGTTTCATTTCTGGGTTTATAAACTGATACTTCATAGGTTTAGCGTTAAACAGTTTTCCCTAAATGAAGGAAACACCTAAGCTTTTAAGGACAAACCTATCTAATGTTAAAAATATGTATGTTCAATGAGTCATTCACTATCAATTGCTTGATTAGGAAAAAAAATCACTGAATCTGCTTTGAGAATTCATATTCATAGCATCACAATTGATTGTGATGTTCCTAACTAAAGATGACAATGACTGAAAAATTTCATTTTTAGCTCCATTTACAGCTCAGAGCTCAGTTCAACCCAGCTTAGACCAGAATGGATTTGTTCACTATTTTAACTTGGCTTAAATAGTGAGGCTAAAATTACTATGCTCCTAACTCAGGTACTTCAATTTTGTGTCAAAAATAATGTGGGTAAATCAATGTTTTTGTGGTTCAACAGATGTTGAGCCACAGAATCATAGCAAAGTGAATCAAAGATGCCTCCTAGTCCAATAGTCCATAGAATTATAGAATAGTTAGGGTTGGAAGATTAGGACCATCTAGTTCTAGCCCTCCTGCCATGAGTAGGGACACCTCACACTACACCATGTCACCCAAAACCACACTAAACCAGTTGCTGCAAAGCAGGATACAGTATATCTAAGAATTATGATAGATGATCCTTATTAGTTGGTTCATATTCCCTCAGGTTATGGAAATCCTATAGCAGCGGAGCCTGTGAGGAGCTGGAGTTTACCTTTTTCCCAAGAAACAGACCTCCTACACAATTCTTTGTGTTACAAAAGGGAAACCATGTAAAATTTCCCACAGAATGACATGCAAGTAAATTAATTATAGGGTGATGTAAATGTTCCATGAGAACACAAATCAAAATTTCCATTCCAACTTCACCTCTTGCATTATGGGCATACATTACACTTAGACATAACATAGACATATGGACGTATGTCATCTTGTGTACATACATCTGAAATAACATTTTAAAATGGAAACAAAGCCATTTGGAGGCAGACAATCAAAATGTCCTTCACTGAGCTAATTTTTATCCTGTTTTCAAATTGAAATTAAATTAAAATGCATTTGTTCCTATAAAGTATTTGTCCTTGTCTAATTCTGACAAGAAAAAGAAGTGTTTCCACTATGACGACATTTTATAGCACAGATTTGATCTATCCATGGTCTTCCTAAGTTCACATTTATGGCTGTCTCACAAAGTGTATAGTATTCCTGAGTCACTTGTCAGGATATGAAATTCATTGTGCTAGACATGGTATAACATGTAAAACTGTCTAGGCAGGATTCAGCTGCCTTTTTGCAGGTTCCTGGCGCAATGTGGGACACCCAAGAGTGTCCTAAACACATGCAAGGGGACAGGTCTGGAAGACCTGCAGCCTTCAGGAGAAGCATCTGGAAGCCTAAAAGAATACCCCTCTATGCTTAAAATGATGCTAACCTCCTATATTCAAGCAACAATATCTTACCCTCCCTGTTGTAAAGCACAGAGTCTGCAAACAGCAAGGATTACAGGATTACTAACTATCTGTTTAGAAGAAGACAATGATAATAAAACAAATACAGAAACTCTAGGAACATAAAAGAAGCAGTGCAGCATCAAAGCTAAGATCCAGCTATCCCATTAACTTTCCTCTGGAAGTGGTCAACAGTAGATGTCACACAGAAACAGAACAAAACCAGCGCAAATATACAGAAACCCTTCCCCACAAACCCAGCCAAATACAAGACTTCAAATGAGGAACTCCTTAATATAAACAGATTAAATTTCAATCAAAACTTAATAATCATTTACCCATTCTTTTATGAATAGGAAACTTTGGACAGATTAACTGCTAATAATTCATCTGGAAAAGAAACAGAAGTTTGGCTTTGCTAACTAGTTCCCAACATAAAATCTACTGTTAACCTGACACCTCTGTGTACTGGAACAGCACTGTGGCAGAGGACTCCAGCATTGTGCTGACACTGACAGCTATTAAAACCTCAGTTTAGAGGACACAGCTAAGAACCTCTCTTTAGCATATAGCAGTAGGTAAATTCAAATGGTACCATGCCACCCAGGCCAACTCTCACATAAGTGTTGGGAAAAGCTGTGCCTTTCAAATGCATGTGACTGTTTTATTAATAGAAAATGTTATTATTCACACATTTTTTATGTTTTTGGGTTGTTTTTTTTTTTTTATAGTTTATATCTTTCAGTATTACCTTTGTCCTTTAGAAGCTCTGGAACATTTTTAAAAACCTCTACACTAAAAGTGTTTCATGATCCGGTGATCAAAACTTGGGGAAAATGTTGGGGTTTGTTTCCTTTCTCCAGGTGCTGAAAACTGAATGTTTTGAGGTACCAATATTTATAATCTCAAAAAAACCCTCCCCCTCTAAAACCCCTTTAGGATTCAAGCTATAGTTCTAATGTTTAAAATAAATAACTCTTGTGACTTCTCAACTGGTAAGCTCAGGACTTCAAAACCCCAAATAATTGTGATTTTGAGAGTTTGCATGGTCTTCTGATGATAACTTATCGTATTCTAAAGACATAGTGCTGTTACTCTGCTCATACATTTTAAGAGAAAAATATTGATCTTGCCACAAATCAGTGCTTTTTGGATGAAAGATGATGAAATATCTCAGTTTTCAACTGTTTCAAAGAAATAAAAATAGCCTGCTTGCCAGAGGACTCTGCCACTAAATGCCCTTCCATCAATCCATTTCCTGTTTCTCTGATTCATCAGTATAACACTCCAGCATTGATGGTGTTCTGGATGAACTGGTTGCCCAGGGTCTTGTTCTATTTGAAATATATTTAATTTACAGCTGGTAACTCCAGCATACACCTGGATGTCTTGGAAAATGGGCAGCACAGCACTGTACCCTGCAAGGGTACTAACTGACTTCTAAAGACTAATCCACTTCCTCGTCAGTGAGCAGTGTACAGCAAGGGAGTACCCGAGCTGTTCCTGCTTCAGAGAAGTGACAAGCTGCTAAAGACAATACCAAGGACTGGTGCATGTAGGTAATTTCACAGCTTTTGGCCACTTTGTGGGAAGGACAGGCCCCTTGGAAAGAGACTAGATATTAATAGACAGGATTCCTCCGAAGTGTGCCATCATGAATATCCAGTCAAAGCTATTGTACATGGTTGTATGTGACAACTCAGAAGCCCAGCATTTTTGGCTTCTGGTCATTTGTGATTTGTTATATTAGTAAGTACGTGAGACTCCTCAGTTTAACTGCATCAGTGTTTTGAAAGCGAATTCCTGGCTCTACCTGTCTTGTTTATATTAACAGGCCTACCACAGTGGTGTCTGGGGATGAACGATGCATGAGGTCTGATGTTGTTGGGCATTGCACAGTCTTTGCCCTGACAAGAGAATGAAATGATCTTAGAGAAGAAAATTCAGCAGAGGTAAATACAAAGAAATGACCAGTTAAGGAAATAAAGAGTTATACAAGGAGGGAATAGTAAGAAAAAAGAAGGAAACCTGGCAGAAGAGGTTAAGTAGAGATTCAGCTTGCGACACAAAGGCTGGAGCAGATGTAAGCAGCCTGTCCTTACTGACACATTGACACCATCGTGTTCGCTCTTTGTTGGCTCAATTGGTCCTGTTGCTGTTCTCCTGGGATTGAGCCTCCAGCTGACTCTTTCATGACTTTTCTTCCTCCAAAGTCATGAATTATGTGGGGCTACGAGGCTAATAAGAGTTGGCTTGCTTCTGGTTTGTGATGTCAATGTGACATGGAAAAATGTATGAACAATGGGGAGGGGGATGCACAGTCCTATCTCTGAAAACAGAAAGTATTCATTGAAATCAGTGTTAATTGAAGAAGCTAAAATTTACATTAGCTTTTAACATATATTCTTAAGTACTTACAATAATTGTTACCTCCTTACAAGCACCTGAAGATGGAAACTCAGCTGAACTTTTACCTTGGTAGACCAGCAAAAAAAAGATAATAAAAATATTAGAGGCAATTAAGAGGAGAAGGAAGGGAAGGTGATTAGTCTACAGGGAATTAGAAGAAGGGAGACTATTAGGGAAGAAAAATTTCCTGAATATTCCTTTTGCTTTTTGCACTTGTATGTAATCCACACTGCTGTAGAAGCACCATCTTTCTGTACAGATAACCTACAGGTTATATGCATGCAAATTGGTAATATAGAAGAAAGCATGTATTAAAAATTATCATGGCCAGAAGCTCTGAGTCTTTGGACACTGGAATTGAAGTAGAATGAACAGTGCAGGGCTTTTTAATAGATTAAGTTCTTTTGTAAGCTTATATGTCTCCCTGACAAAGTGAAGAGACGGCTGTAGGGTGACATCTGTTTCAGGAATGGATGGGATACACATCATGGAGTATTTCTCACCCTCTATGCAGCAAAGATCACATATGTTTACAAAAGAAGCTGATGTTGCATGAATGCATGAATGGCTTCACTGTCTATAGAGGAGTCACTTCACTTTTCATTTCTCAGTACCAAATAGAAGGCCATGGAAGCTATTAAATGTACAGTAGAGCCAAAAACACTTGATAGAGACCCTTTTTTATTATACTGACACCTGTGAAAAGAATCAGCTATGGAAATCTAAACCAATAAAATAAAATTTAAAAAAATCAGTGTTTTAAAGTGTTCATTCTGGGTTTTTTCAACAAATTTGCTGTCAAAAAAATATCATTGTTCAGGTGAGGTCAGCTGCATTCAGTTTCATATAGAAGTTTTTTTGCATGGCTTTTCCTCAACACAATCAGTATGTCATCTTTGTTTTACACCTTGTACAACCAAGAAGGTATGTCTGGCTTTCTCCTGCTGACTACTTGCTGGGAGTCAGGCCCCTGACAGTTCGGTAGGGTAGCTGCTCCAAATCCTGTCCTAGCTCACCTGAAACTAGTCTGTGGAACAGTGTATGGATTTAACTGAAGTCAGAAAAGGAGTTTGCCTTTCTAATAACTGTGAAAAGGACGTCTCTTGTTTTTGGCAAGTTATTCAGGGAGAGCTTTGTGGAAGATTTGAATAGGAAGTAAGATTTCAGCAAGCCTGGAGGAATGTGCCAAGGAGCTGGCATGCTGGGAACAGTCTTCAGGTTGAGAAGTGCTCTGAGAAGGACCATGGGTGACTGACAAGGGGAATTAACTCCAGGTTTGGGGCTGCAGTTTGAGTGAAGAATCCAAAAGCTCATAAAATGTGGAGCAGGATCAGCACATAAGCTGCTTTGTATATGTGCAACAGTGGAAATTTAGTCATTTAACCCTCTTGAGCTAATCAGCAGCTGAGCAGTGGGTTTTGAGGACTTTAGATAGCTTAAGATACCCATATGTGCCTCTGTTCATCAATGGAAAAAGAAATCACAGCCTGTAACAAAGGAAAGAAAAATCCCATGTGCATCTTATGTCCAGGCTGTCTCAATGGCTTGGAGTTTTATTCAATCTCCTCTGGCAGGACTTATCAAAACAACAGATCGCTTTAGCTGATTAGCCAATATTAGTTAGAGGACTTTGATTTCTGCATTCTTCAAATAGAGACATTAGTTGTGGCAGCCTGTTAAAGAAAATGGCATTACTCTGAAATTCTGAAACAGCCAGAAATCAGCAAGCATATATATTTCTTTGACTTTTAGAAGGACAAGACACTGTGCTACAGTCCCTGACTCCATATGGCAGGGCTGCCCAAATTTTGGTAAGTAGGGCAGAAAACATGACACACATTAGAGTTTAGTCATGGTGAGAAGAAGGAACACCTGGAAGGAGATGGATGTGGCAGGATGGTGCAGGACTTAGCATAGAGGCATTTTCAGAAGCAGGCCCACACATACCTGCTGACTTATCTCTTCCATATGATGGCATCATGCTGAAGTGCCCATGCCAACGCGATCCTGTCACTACCAGACACATGACAGAAACCTGACATAACACCTGCACTCAACACAGTTGTGTCTCAGGCGATATAAAATTCTCCCCATGAAGCTTACAGTTCATCTATCTGAAAAGTCCATTGCAGTCAGTTAAGGATTTTAATAGTATTTCCCTTTCAGTTATGCTTATATGGGAATTTCATTGCCCCTATTTGTCCCAGACAAAAAAAAAAAAACAAAAAAAAAAAAAACCAGAAAAAGAGAAAAAAGCCCCATTCAAGGAAAAGGAAGTTTGCACAGTAACACAAGATCCAGAACTTTAATAATTACCCCAGTACAGGTCTCCAAAGAGTAAAAATGAGACAGCACACAGGAACAGATTATGCCATGTCTGCGTATGCTGGGGTTCATGTGTCTTCCTCCGAGGCAGCCTGTCCTGGTTGCTGTTAGAGGCAGGATACTGGGCTGCACAGACCTGGAGCGTGATCCAGTCTGACAACTTCTGTGCTCCTAACACTACCAGATAGAAAAAACATACCTTATTTTTTTAAACTACCTTAATTTTTCTCTTTCTTCCATGCAGATTTAATTTCCTTCTGGAAAGCAGTTACCCAGCTGTGGCTATGAAAGTGGTAATAAGCACACAGCTTCAGTTCAAAGGTGATCAAGCACTGCACTTATGTTTGAAGTAATAGAAGATGGGAAAGACAGGAACAGGGTAGGTAATGAAGGCACTTTGTGATGTTTGGATCAAGCATCCAGGGAGTACATCAGAGCTGTCAGAGTAAAACAGCAAGTTCTGGTCTTCTTCAGATCAAGCCTTTTCAAAACCGACACAGAAAGCATGTCCTTTCTGCTAAAAGAATGTCAGGGGAAAAAAATCCAAGTAGCTACATGCAAAATCATTCCAAAGCTAATTTCACTCCCTCCTGTGTAACACTTTCACCTTCCTTAATAACAGCAGAACAAATTCGCATAAAACTTTATGTTTTTAAAATTATCACTCTTGCCTTTGCAACTGGGCGCCAGGTCTTCTGTTGAAGAAAATTGGTACAGATACATCGATTAAATGCAGTTAATCCAGCTAGCACTTCCTGAAGTTCTTTTACAAAAGAAAATGCATATGGAAAACCTCGAAAAGCTCAGTGGATGAAAATTTCCTCCTTGCAAGTCTTGCTATTGAATTTAGAAGAACAGGGATCTCATGAATATTCTCTTGTCCTTTCATTCCTTCTCTTTTTTTTGAGTACATTTCTCATTTCCTTTGTATCCTCAGCAAACTGTTTGTAGTTACAAGAAGAAATCAGAACTTCATGCCTGAGCATGATGGGTACAAGGAAGCAGAGATCCAACTGAATCCAAGCTATTTACTAAAGGAACAAGGGAGTCCAGGGCAGCTACTGGAAAGACTGTAGGGTTTGGGAGTGGATTGTTTGCATCTGTGTGTACACGAGGGAGGCAGTGTCAGTTATAGCAACTGGAGTGAGCCTGTAACCTTGAAGGCTTATGTGCCCAGATGCCAGCAACTGGGGAGAATGGAATCAAGAGGCATCTACTGGCAGACAGAATGGAATGGAATGGAATGGAATGGAATGGAATGGAATGGAATGGAATGGAATGGAAATGAGAGGAACAGAATAGCATAACATAGCATAGAACAGAACTAGTAGCATAGAAACGTAACATAGCATAGAACAGAACTATTTCAGTTGCGTGGGAGCTACGAGATTCGCCTTGTTCAACTGCCTGACTCTCCAGCCGGTCCTCTCCCAGGTTAAATTCATGCTCAGAATTCCTCTATCCTAGGTGCAGGATCTGACATTTTAATTCTTAATTTTCATTTCATTAATCATAGCCCAATACTCCAGTCTATCTAGATCCGTCTGCAAGTCCTCCTACCCCTCAAGAGAGCACCTCCTGGTTTGGTATCATCAGCAAACTTGCTAATGTTGCATTCAACTTCTGCATCCAGATTGTTGGTAAGTGTATTGTACAGGAGTGGCTCTAGAATTGAACCCTGGTTCAATTTCCTGCAAGCTAGATGTAGCCCCATTCACTATAAGCCTTTGAAATTTACTTTCAATCTAAATGAAAACAATTTCACTCACAAGTTATGAGGATGGAACACCTATATCGAATTATTGATTACCCTGCTCTAAACAGAATCACAGACTCAGGTAGAGTAAAGGCATGCAACTTCCCATGCTAATTAGCATGCTCCCAGACAATGTGCAGGCACAATCAAAGGACAGCATGACTGAGGGCCTATTCCCAAAAAGCATTAGGATCAGGGCCAGTCTACTCTAAGAACTTTAACCATACGGACATAAACCATGACATCCTACCTATCCCACTGGTAAAGAACAGGCCTTGACCCCTTTTATTTCAAGCATACAGGTAATCATAGATACTTGCCAACAGATGGGGAGCAAAAGCCATTGTATGCTTGCAAAAAAAAAAAGCAAACTCACCACCCTAGGAACTCACAAATTACAAATACCATGCTAAGGAAATTATTTCCCCTTTCTAATTAATCAGAAAGTGATGCCAATAATGAAATGTATATATACTGCATCCATCTGTGTGTGTATAAGTAGCCTCCCCCAACTTCCTGCTCACTCCAGTCCTTCAGATTAATGTTTTCCCTGAATTTCACCATCTCTGCTATGGGTAGTTGACAAAAACTCCTTAGGCCAAACCAGTCTGCTCAGTATCTCAAGCAACAGCCAACAGTCTCAGTATTTGAGCACAAGCAATAGCGCTTCCAGCTCTACCTTGGTAATAAGCTTTGAAGACAAACCTAGAATCTTGAATAATAAAAGAGAAAAGATGCCAATTACCAGCATTCTACAGTATTAATACATTTGCTGTGCATTTAGGATTAATGCATGACACACAAAACTACTGGTTCCGTCACTGCTTACTTACAAAAACATGCACAGATTAACAAAGTTTCACTTTCCTCAGAATTTGCACTTTATGAATCTTACCTTTCTCATCTCTGAGGTTTTTAGCAGTCTGAATTATTAGTGTATTACTAGATCAATCAGTAATAAACATTTATGTAATGTCAAAGATTGACATGAGTCTAGGTAAGTCTGTCTCACAAATTTCCTTAAGAGCATCTCTACTGCAACTAATACATGTAGACACAAATCAAAATGGAGTCTGTGTCTTTAAGGGTTTAGACTCAAATTCTCTTCTAATCAAGCAAAATTTCAACTGAATACGTCCAATTCTTCAAAACATCTCATCTCTGCTGCTCGGTAGCTTCCACCAGCAGTATTCCACAAGGCAGCAGTTGAGAATTATATGTCTGATTTTGTCCGATTAAGTATGAATTCAGAATCACTGAGAAGGAATCCATTTTCTTCTCAGCACTCAGTGAGATTTATCAGTGAATGCATCATGTCCCAGAGCACAGTGCTACTGGGCGATAAAATATTCCAATGTCTTATTAATAAGTTAATTGAATCCATTGTAATTTTCCTAGTATTCATGCAGCTCACTTTGTCATTGATTGACAGAGATGAATTTAAAGATATTTAAGAGTTTCACAAGCAGATGAACAGCCATATCTGAATTATCATGAAAGAGGAATAGTTAATAAGGGACTGTAATAATCTTTCATTAGAAAATTTGATGTAGTAACCACTGCAAACTTAATCCTGTTCCTGCTGACAGCAGAAGGAATTCTGCCTAGAGATTCAGTGCCATTTAGAGTTAAAAATGACTGCATCTTTATCCAGAAGTCAAGAAAATTGCAATGAAATGATATAAATACCAGAGAAAAGTCCGTCAAAGACAGCTATAACTAAATCATGTGGTTGTTGAGTGACTCATGCATTTAATTTCAAGGTAGATGCTTTATAATCCAGAAGTTTAGTTTTTCAGGGCTTGAGTATTATCACAGGCACTTCAAAGCTTGCAAAAACTTGTGTGGGGATTAGTCCTACTCAGCGTCTCCCCAGTCAACATCCAGCATCAGGGTACAGTTACATCACCGTGGAGGTACCAGAGCCCGAATCAGATCAATAACCCAAACACATTGTTCTGACCATACCATACTTGCCAAACCCACCTCTACCACCAGAAGGATGGGTGGGAGCAGGATCTTTCCACTGCTGTGTTGGTACACATTGGGTTTTAGTCTTTGTCATATACTCACAAAGCAGAGCATTGCTGTGTGGCATTTCCAGCAAAAAGAAAATGAGGTTCACCAAGTACACACACATGCACAGCACCCTGAGGTTGATTGGTTATTTCAGATACCGAAAACAGTGCTGATTTAACCAGCTAAAACAAACTAATTGTCTGGCTTTAACAGGGAAGGTTTAGATTGGATATGAGGAAGGAATTCTTTACTGTTAGGGTGGTGAGGCACTGGAATGGGTTGCCCAAGGAAGTTGTGAGTGCTCCATCCCTGATGGTGTTCAAGGCCAGGTTGGACGAAGCCTTGGATGGCATGGTTTAGTGTGAGGTGTCCCTGCCCATGACAGGGGAGTTGGAACCAGATGATCTTCAAGTCCTTTCCAACCCTAACGATTCTATGATTCTATAATTCTTTGATTCTATGATTCTATGATCTTATCATACGTATATAACTATGTTATGCAATGAAGGACAAAAGAAAATCTGGCAGGAAATGTCTGTCAGCGAGAAAAAGAATAATTATTTTCCAAGGCAGAGATCATAATTCTATGGAGATTATTTTGATACTGCTTCTCAGGTGATAGTAGGAGAATAGCTTGTGCTTTTTCCCCAGTGATGGGCCAAAAAAAAAAAAAAGATTCAGTTTTTCCCCATGTTTTCTCTGGTATAAAGGAAGGGTATCTTCCTTTTATAAAAGTCAGTGCTGGTTGATTTTCTGGTGATGGCTTGATGCTTAGGTTACCTGAAAGAGGTGCTACCTCAGAAGTAGTAGCCCACCTACTGGCATTGCATCAGTTACTCTGCTTGCAACCAAAGAAACACTTGTTATACTAGTTGTTTCTACCAAGAGGAGCTCCTACTCTTACAG
The DNA here is from genome assembly GCA_039877255.1 of Loriculus beryllinus. Classification (NCBI taxonomy): domain Eukaryota; kingdom Metazoa; phylum Chordata; class Aves; order Psittaciformes; family Psittacidae; genus Loriculus; species Loriculus beryllinus. Next base: position 20,988 of record JBCJKH010008367.1, on the reverse strand, counting down.
CTGATCTACCATAATGTGAACATCTGAATTTACTCTTTCTTCATATTTTGATAATTGCTATCTTATGTATGATATATCTTGTACAAGCTGTGAGACCTTGAATTAAGAAGCAAGTAGAATTATAAGAATATACTTAACTGTAATTAATTCTCCAGCTGTGTTGCTCTATGACCAATCATGTATTCTAACCAGACGGCTGCCAGAGCCATATGTCTTATCATTTGTATTCATTTTCCTTAACTGATCATAATACTAAGTTATAAGCACCTGCTGTAGGTGATGCTGAGTGTAGAGTGTCCTATAATATAAAGTATTGCCCTTCATTTTAGTGTGAGAGCACATGTGACATAGAATCGCCTATCTTGGTTTGGTGTGCCAAGAAATCTCAGCATATTGTTTTAAAATTACACTTTCTAACACTTTTATTTGATTAGAAATTCAAATGGAAAATGGAACTGCATCCTTCACTTATCTTTGAAAGCTTAATAATCAAGACAACTAACAGTGTTTATGTCACACCTTTCAGTTCAAAGCCATCAGGACAGTAACATAGCCCAGGACTCTACTTTCTTTCCTAGAGTAATAGCATCATGTAGAGTGTATAGGATTTGAGATAATCCTTGGTATCTATAGTATTTGGTAATTTGATTTGTATTTCTGAGATGTAATTTCTTTTCATAATTGTTTTTCTGTTTCTTAGCATGACATCCACCCACAGGCTTCCCCACAACAGTTCTGTGTCTTTGAAAACAGAAAATGAAAAGAGGCAACTGTACCTGTTCAATCAATTGTATGGCCTAGCTGTAATTAAGAAAGGAGAAGGCACTTTTGGACTGTTCAAAATGTCCTTGACAGTATGGAGCTCAAACAACTATTTTTAAGTTAGTTTTTCAGCACTGTGGATGCACCAGAGAACTTAACATGGATACTGTAGGGATGATATTATCTCTTTAGGATTTTGGTAACAGAAAAACATATTCTAGTTAGGCTATATAAATCATCCATGTCCTCCTACAGAAGGAATCTTTCTGTGACTGTTTGATGAGGCATCCCCTATCTGTCTGTTAGCATGACTACCTTTGTGATGTAAAGAATGAAAGCAAAATGGCATTAAAGAAGTTCTTAAAGTTACCCCTTGTATCTCTGTGCATTGTCTTTATGGATTCCTAACCTAATCATAATGATTTCAGGTAGAAATTAATCCAAGCACATCCATTCGCTTGACATTATGTCTGAATTCATCTTCTTTTTTATATTTATTAATGTACTTTAAAAGAACAATTGATGCTGTTTCCAGCATGTGAGGTGAATCCAGTTGGTTACTGATTGCAACTGCTCACACCATAGCATAATACATCAGCAGAAGAGCACAACTAGGAAGGCTAGAGTGAGATATAAGAAGACATAAAAGATGTGGCATCTGATCCTGCAGATGATGCAGAAAGAACCTTGAATAGATCACACATAATTATATACCTACATTGCTGATAGTGAGGAAGAATGGAGATTGGTTCAGAGACGTGAACAGTTATTGCAAGTATTGTGTGTCCTTCTGCAGTTTATTAATCAGAGAGGTAAAAAGTGAGTTTTCCTGAAAATTCATTGCCTATAGCTATCAATATGACATTTAAACATCATGGCAAATGTTGAGAAATTATTTTTATTTTCAATGAATAGCTCCTCATTGTGTTCTTATTCTCTCCAGAAGCAATGATTACCTTAATAAGACACAAGGAGATGTTAGAATACATGTATTCACAATTAATTGTGAAATACACTTAAACGAACAACTCTATGAAATACATTTTAGTAGTCATTATAGCTCCAAGAAGTAATAACTATATACTACAATCTGGGACAACCTTCTGTAATACCTCAAAATAATTTTACCTCAATTCTGAATTTTAATTATCAGAGGAATTTAGTGATAGATATTCTAATAATTGACATCATGTCTATTGTGCTTCCTGGGACTTACATTTATTTTTCCCGGGTAAGGATGAAGTAGCCTTCCAGCTATTCTTTTGCACAGCCATCATTTATGCATAAGCATTTTTTCAGCCATCCAGAAAAGCAGATAGAGGCAGTACACTCAACCACCATCCATTATATTCCTTGATATTTACTGATCTCTACAACAAAATTAAAAAAGAACTCAGGTTCTAAAAAATTTCTCATATATTTTTTGTGTGAGCTCAGTTTTGATAATGCTTTTTGAGTATTAGGTGCTTCTTTAAACAATTGTGGAGTAATTAGTCTCCATTTCTTCTCATATCCTTGCCATTCCAGAAACTATAGTAATAATTCATCTCCAAGACAGCTGTATCTTTCGGTTCTTAGTACTGGTATTTTGGAAGGATATTGCTCCACTTTATTTGGTCACTGAGAATGTGATTTAAAGCTGAGCAAGTTAATTCTTCAATCACATATAACTGAAAGGTCATCCTATTAACACCACATTATACCTGTTAACTGTCAATATAAAACTTACATCATTACCTGCCATGCAAATTGAAGGATAGGTATCATAAGCATATGCTCTGTTCCATTAGAAGCACACATGTGGCCAAATTATACTTTTTTACTGCTCTTGCTGATCTCTGCATTTTAATGACTAGAACAATGAAACTAGCAGAGACTAAACATCACTATTTGTTGCTAATGTTTGCAGTGTTCTTCTATTTTGAAAGGTTAAAGACAAGAATGACACCTTCTTATTCACATTTTTCTACCTGTGCAAAGACATCTTATTGCTTAGGAATTATTTTCTTAAGTGTATTAATATCAGTTAGGCATCTCTGTATTGTTAGAAAATTATTCCTAATTCAAAAACATTTTGCATCCCTTTCTGCAGAATGAAAACAGAGGGAGGTTTCTAAAGTTTATGCTTATTACCTTTTTACTAGTGTTAATCCAAACCAGTGACTGATAGGTCAAATTTGAAATAATTTCAGTATGACTTGTCTACAAACAAGGAGTACAGACTGCTCTTTAAAACACAAAACAGTAATTTCACTCACAAATAATCTTATGACACTCAAAGAATTAATGTTGATATTCTACTGTATTCTTATATGGTCTAATACTAGATTAGACCAAGTTTTTTTATATTTCATAGTGTTGAATTTAACAGCTCAGAAAGTATTTGGATTTTTAGCTATTTCTCATTGATTTAATCAAAGGGGGGCTTTCTTGGGAAAAAAAGTCTTTAAATAGTAAGTCCTCTGAGTTTTTTTGTTTTGTTTGGTTGGTTGGTTGTTATTTGTTGGTTTGTTGTTTGGGTTTTTTTTTCTTAAATACATATTTCAGGTTTTTTCTTACACATTTTGCTACGAGTTTTGTACGACTCTATGCCAAAACTTCAGTTAAGAAAACAAAAGTCCAATACAGTGAAGGCATCTGTACTGGGCTCACATTTGACTGTGCCTTAAAGAACATATATTCTGTGGGGATGGCTCTACTTTTGAATTCTCAAAGATGAGAGAGAAATAATTGTATTTGGAATTTGTGCTGCTGTGCTATGATAAACCAGAGACATTTTAATTGAGTGGAGAGAACATTTTGTGAATTTCCTTTCCAGAATATCCAGTGGATTTCTTCTTAATAATTGTCCTTTATTTTTTACTTGTTAGTTTACTTCACACAGCAGTGGGTCAGTGAAAGGCAAATACAAATAATTCTCTAAATAATGCTCCCATCTATTCTATTTTTGCTCAGATAGCAGTCAGATATTATCTCTAAACTAAATTCTTAAATATTGAAATAGCATAGTTTGGTTTTTGTGTTATATAGCATGTTGACTCCTGCTAATTTGACTCTTTTGAGATTTCTACTTTTTGAAAACTGCAAAAAAGAGAAATACACAAGAAAATAGAGTAGTCATTGTTTTCCAGCAGGTTAGTGCTTGTTGGTTTTTAGAGGCAAAGAAAATAAAAGGGACAAAAAACTGCAATCATCCTCCCAAATAGCCTTCCTTTTTATTTATCGCCTGCTGTATTTGCCACTTCATATCCTTTGAGTCCACTTCTATATTGATCTGCACTGAGTATTCAGTTTACCCATTTATAAGAATATGCATTGTCTTAATTAGCATGTATGTTTGTTTTCTTTGTTTTTTATTTTGGCTTTTTATGTTGACTTGTGTGGGATCTGCCTTTATTTTTGTTGTTCATTATCCTTCTGCTTCTCATTCACATTATGTGATCTTTCATTTTCCCATTGTATCCTTTCTTCCCTTCCCTACCTCATACTTGTTCATAAGTTCATTGCCATTGATCCTTGCGTGCAGAGTTCAGATTTTTGGGGACACTGATGCTCCTCCTAACTGAGAAATTTCTTTCTCTTCTCTTTTGAATCAGGTATTCAAGAGTGATAAGACAGAAAAATAAAAGACCGTTGCAGGAAGAAGTTCCACCCTTGTGAGAGAAGCAGGGCTTTTCAAATGCATTTGACATTGAGAAGTTAGGAGACAATCCTGATGGTTCCCAAGGAAACCTACTGCTTCTTGATGGTTCTTCCAGAACATTTATTCATCATTTCCCACTATTCTAATAGAATTTTAAACTTCTAGGCTTGTTTGATACCATAAGTAGAAATATAAACTAAATTTCTGTTCTATTAAAATTTCAATCTGGCTGGCATAAAAAAAGGATTAGAAGCTTTTCAAGGAACTTATTATCTGGAGTACGATTTTAATTTTTGAATGCCTTTTAACCCAAACAAATAGCAGTTCCAAAGCCCTTTGAATAATTTTATATTTGAATCTAAGCCCAGATTTCATCTATTCCAGTTAGCATATCACTGTAAGTTCTAACAAGTACTGATTTTTTCCATTTCAAAATTTTGAATGAATTAAATGGTCGCTGAAGTCAGGATCTCAGAAGAGTCTTAATCTCTGTCTTACAGTTCTCAGTTATTTGGAAACTGGCTCAAAGCCATTAGTAAAATATATAAATCCCAGATCAGTGAAGACATAGGGATACTGGAGCAAGATCAGTAGAAATGTGCATATTGAATCCTATGGAGACTGTAACTTCTCACTTTCATCCATTAATTCAGTCGATGGAGCATTCAGATTGTAGTAAATGGCAGTTTAACTACTTTTGCTTCCTCATACTTTTCTTCACAACTCACATTTTCAAAACTCCCCGTCCTGGGCTTATACATACATTGCTCCTTTCTCCAAGGCTCTTCTCTGTTGTTCCTATTGGATACCTTTAGAATTGCTGATTTTGTTATAACAGAAGTAAGGAAAGGTAATGTTCAAAAAGTTCTGCTCAGTGCCGTAGTCTCACATGCATTCAAATCAGGACCAAGGTATCTTAATATCAGAAGACAGTATTAAAATGATGAGTTTTTAGCAAGACAACTGGCTTTCATTAATTTGCCTTTGATTTTCCACCTTCAAGTTTCTTCATTTTGAAGCCCTTTTTGTGTCTGGGAAGATGGAAATCTATCTCTCAGAAAGTAAGGTCTGACATTTTCAGGTGGTTGAAAGATCTTAGAGGCTTGCCTTTTCAAGAGGGAGAAAAAAAACCCCAAAACCAGAAAAACAAACAAAACCCCCCAAATAGTACGTAAGTCAAATATTATGGGAGAAGTGATAACAATCTCAAAGCTGACTGCAGTGTTTGTTATTTCAAAAGCCATGAGTATCTGCAGAATCAGAACCACTATCATCCATTTTACAGTCATTCCTTTAGGATTTGGAGCTATTACATTCCTTTTATATGATTTGGTGAATGTCATGTAGTGAATATCTTTGAATCTTTTTGATAGTCTGCATTAAACATTATTACATTATGTACAATTATTTCCATATTTCTTTATTATAATTTAAAGCATTTTTTAAGACTTCAGTTAAAAAAGCTAATTTACTGTTTGAAATATTTCTAGACATCAAATTTTCTTTAGTAGAAAAGCAATCTTCAGGTGTAACTTAACCTCTTAACTAGAGTCTTTTAACTACACACATTTTTCTATAATTTTTTTATTTTCTATAAGGTGCATTTTTTTCTACCTGACATAATACATTGTGATTTTCCTCAAGTAAGAAAAATTTGCTTCTCTATAGAGCCTTAATTTTTTTCCTTCTAAAATTATTTTAGAACCATGCAATCTGTTTTGCCTACATAAAGTAAAATCTACCTCACTCAGCTTTTACTGTCTAAAATGTAAGTTTTAGTCTTTATTAGTGAAATGAAAGCATCTTGTTCATGTATGTCTGAAAAGAACAAAAATATGTCTCTCTCTCTTGATTTAAGAGAATATAAATAGGTGTCTCAAATTAGAGGCCTAACTTTTAAATAAGTGTAATTTGGTGACATGAATCCCTCCTCAAGTATAACTGCAAATTTTGTGAACGTGTTTAAAATATGGGCCCATTTAAAGTTCTTTCAATGCTTATAACCATTATGCACAAAGTATATCATTTCAGTCAGTTTTTAAACCATTTTACAGCTTTTAAATAAAACTATAGGACTGATACAGTTTTTAGGCTAAACATTTTAAATATACCATGCTTTGAACGCTCTACCAGATGCTAATATCCACATCAAAAAATGTTGGTGGTCCCAGAAGTTTGGTCTAGGATACATACTTTTCAATGTTTTATCTACATGTTGTGTACTTATGGTAAATGACAAGGATAGAACGAGACAAGTTAATTACAAATTAAATGACGAGGATAGAAAGAGACAAGATTAAAATTAATCAGTGTTGATTTAATCTGCCTCTAATCTTTAATCAGGAAAGGAAAAGTAGGTGTGAAATAGGCAGTCACATTTTCACTTTTGCCCATTCATTGTGATCAGGGCGAATGAGTTTTATGTCTGCTTTTGCAAGACTTGGATCAGTTGTCTCCTGAAATTTTTGCCAACCTAAGCAATTATTATTAACCAGCTGAAATCCGGATATTTTACATATAAGGGTAGCTTATGCTTAGCTCTTCACAGTAACTGCAAAATAAGAATCCTATCTCTTAAAGCTATTAAGAATATATTGTAATGGTTATAAAACCAATTAGTTACATGTTTCTGGGAGACACTACTGGGAGTCACCTATTGCAGTTAGTGCTGGAAATAAAAGAAATAAATGTTAAGCTAGCTATAAGAATTTTTTTAGTACAATAGGGATTATTTTGATGAAATATTTCTGAAGTCTAAGCTTAGTCTTGATCATTAGTGAGAAGTTAAACTAAAAGGGAAGATGATGTGCTTGATGATGAATGTAATTAATGAAGTATAAATCACCTGAAACTTTGTATGATGCTTTCTTACATTGTAGCGTCACATATCTGAAAATGAAAAGAAAAAGGAAACTATGATACAAATTTTTCATGTTCACTTTATAGAAAAACAAAACAAACAAACAAACAAAAAAACACCCCAACAAAACAGACAAACAACCAAACCTGGAAATTTTCTCTTCAGGCTTGTTTACGTGGTTAACTTTATTTAGAAAGATAAGTCTACCTTTTCGTACTTATGCGTTCAAAAGAACCTTAGCTAATGAAAACAGGGTTTTCTGCTTAAGATCATGCATTCACTTTTCTCTTCTTGTCACACTGCTAAAACATGTCCTCCTCAGAGAGTCTTATAGCTTGCTAACCTTTAAATCAGTGTTTGCTGTAAGAAGGCTGTAAGCCAGGCATCCACTTCTTTTCCAGAATGAGTATTCCTTCTGACACAATAACTAAAGCTAAACAAAGCTATTGTGCTTTACTTCCTTCTTATTTGTGCTTTGACACTTTTCACAAATTTTTCTGACAAGATAGTAGAGAGAATAACTTCTCTGGGGCAGAACAGACTCAGGATACTTTTTTTGTAGACTGACTTTTTTTTAGTCTTCATTTTATGATAAACATATGACCTTCAGGATTGGTAATCATCTGTCATCTTCTTAACAAGAAACAACAAAAAAACCAAAATCTGTCATCTTAATAAACAAAACAAAAAATTTGCATTCCTGAAAATTAAGTATATATTAGTTTGCCAAGATAGTAAAGCAAAAGCAAGAATTTCCCTTAGCTGAAGAACAAATTAAGCACATTCCTTATTAGCTCATGTCTTGGGTTTCATTGGCACTGACATTAATGATATCATAATTGTCAGTTGTAGATATTTGTGTTAGGTCATAGGGAAGTTTTCATTCTGAGCTGTCTGACATGAACATTTTAATCCACCTTCTTGTAGAAAACTTCTAGAAGTTTTATTTTCACTGCTGCTCTATCCAGCTGCCAGATTTGGTTGAAATGCACCAACAGATTAACATGTTATTAAGATAACTACTCAAGATTTAATATATATGTAGGATGATCACACATTTTTTTCTTTCATGAGAAGCCAGGATAAAGTTGTCTAACATTTCTATATAAATTAAATATTTAAAATAAATTTTAAAAAGTGAAATTAAAACATTGATATATTTAATAAATGTAGATTAACAATAAAAGGATTAAGAGTTTACAGGTTGAAAACTTGACATTGATTTGGACAATTTTTGTTTCTAATTTTCGCTGCTTAAATAAAATTTCTTTATTACAAAGGTTTTCCATGAACTTCCTTTTATGATATACAGAAATATCTCCTAGGAATATTTTTCTACACAAAAAAAGAAAAAATCCATTTTCCATATTTTTACATAAACGTCTTGCTATACCACTTGTCTGGCAAGACCTAACTTTACAGAAATAGACAGCATTGTGAATTACATTTATTTTGCATATTTTAGAACTATCATGTCAAAGGAGTGGTCAAGTGTGCAGGTGCAGATTATTGTAACCATGACATTTGCCTTATGAATAGGCTAATTAGTTGTGCTCTAATAAAAAGTAGCACAGCGATCATACTGCAAAACTGATGTTCAAAACAGCACAAAACTGGCATTTCTAATTGCAAAACCATCCAGGAATAATAAAAAAGATCAATTTTCCCTTCTCTGTGATTATCAAAAGCAGTATTTTGCACATGTGCCATAACTGATTCTCCAAACAGAGCCTATATTTAAGTTTCAGTCAAATTCCTGAGGCTTTTTCCTTGTTTTGTGATTAAAAGCTGTTGTTGAAACATTTTCAAAATATTGCAATTTATTTAATTTGTGTACATGACTAGACTAGGTAGTGCAGCCAATTAAGACCCAGTACTTTGGCCCTAGGGCTTCAGTCTGAAACATCGTTTAGACAGGAACTAATGCAATTATCCTTATCTGAATGCTCTGAAAGAGATAGAAAGCAAATGCCAATTTTGTCTCTTACATGGGCAAAGAGACACTTCTTTATACATAATCAAAGTGGAAACATTTTCAATAATATATGCAGCCTAATTAAAAGTTCAATTAAAGCAGCTATAAGAATCTACAGATGAACTTTATGGAAGACTATTTTTTGCAGATAAAGTTTAGGACTCTCAGAAAAGTGTTTTAAAATTATAACATTTATATATAAATCCATTTTATCTTTTAAGTTCCTTTCTTGCAGCTCAAGCTTGAGTTCTTTTCTTGCTCAGTCCTTCTGCTTTCCTTTTGAAAACTCTTTGCAAAAAGAATACTATCTCATTTTTCATCCTACCACTTCTTTTAGTATGGCTGTTTCTAGAAAAGTTTCTTAGGTTTTTTTTTTTTATGTTCCACAGCCTGTGAAAATATTCTACACTGTCACTGCCATACATCTTCATTTCTTCTTCCTTCAATATTGACTAACAGACTGTTCAAATCCAACACTTATTTTCCAAGATTCTTGGACTAAGTCTTACAACATGTTATCTTAGATGGACTATGTAATGTTAACCTAAGGATTTTCAGGATTATTTTAAGCACTCATTTGGTTTAAATTACAGTGGGGAGTAAACTCTATACATAGTAGCTCAAGAATTAGGGAAGGAAAGCAGTTTGCTTGTTCTGTACTGACCTTATTTAGATTCGAAAATTTTATGCTTAGGATCACACCAGAAGTATTTCATGTCCTTCAAAAATCTTGAACAGGCTGAATTATCTGAAGGTATTTTTACTAAAAGGCACATCTCCACCCAAATAAGCATTAGAAACATATGAATATTCATCCTCCCCTACTCCATACCAGTTTACGTTCATGTACTATATTTGTAGGTGCTCTACTGACCTACAAGTAGTTGAGAACAAATTTGCTTCATCAGGAGAATCTCTTAGCTCAGAAGCAAAGTGAAAAACAGTATATGCAAATGTTTTGCTGTTCTGTCAGTTTCAGACTTTGGGAGTAGTTTTGTACATTTTATTGCAGTTTTTACATCAATCAATAAATAAACCATACAGTTAACCTTTTATTTTAAATGAAGGGCAGATTAGTTTGGGTGATAATAGGAGGAATGGTTGTTTTCTGCTTTCAGTGACTTCCTGTTTATTTTTAATAGAAAGAAACTGCAAAATTTGACAATTCCACTTGGAGGAAGCTCAGTTTAAGACATCCTAGTTTCCAGGCTATAGCTGAGATTGTCATCTTGTGTTTTTTTTCCTGAACTGTCTTCATTCTGGTCACTACCTTTCGGTGGCCTGATCAACTGAAGACGTTTAGGAAAGCCAGAGGTTGGACACAAACTGCTTCACAGCTTTACTTCCTGCAGTTTATCCAGTTCAGCTTCTTTCCCTTAACATCTCCAGCCCTATGCTTTTATCAGATGCAATGTATCTTTTTGAGTAAATACAGGGCTGGTGATGTTTGATGCTTATTATCTTAACCCTCCAGCCACAGGCCCTACAGAAAAAAAAGAATTGTTAATCAAGTATGGATTTATCAGCCTAAAACAGTCATGGTGCAGTGCTGCCAAAGAAATTGCACAAGTTCACGGTGACAAGATATGGATCATACTGTCAACCCCATGGCCAATTTTATCGCATCTGCATTGGCCTAGTCAAGTGTCTGCTACTAACAGTTTTTTCTTTCCCTATGCAAACTTTAAAGACTGTTCTGGTCAGACAGTCCTTTGAAAGACTGAAGGGATTCCGCTACTCTGGGGAAACCTTTTAAAAAATGTAACCCAAAGGCATCTTCCTAAACAACATTTCAGATTTCTCACGTCAGAATTTCTCTATCACATTTTCTACTTTTGGTCAAAAACGCATTATTACATAGGGTATGAGAATGTACAAACACAAAATCTGAACTGTCCTGTTATATCTACTTTAGGTTTTGAATGTTTTGGGCAACATAATCATGATAAGGACTTTTTTTCTAGTTTGGCATGTCTTACTCTGTTTAAAATGTTTTAAAAAATTATATCTAAAAATATCAAGCTGTCCTTCACTTTATCTGAGACACACTGTCTGGTTTAGTCCCTTTTATCCAAATGACAAAATTAAAGCATAAAGAGAACTCATATGAATTTTTGGTGAGCAGAACAACCAGTGGCATAGCTAGAAACAGAATTAAATATGTTCCCTTTTCAATATACTTTCTTCTGTCCATTCCATTTCATACTTTATATTGTATTTTCTTTCTTATTATTGTCCTCTTTTAATCTACTTGTTCCATTTGGCACTTTGCCCACAGTCTGGGCAAATAAACATTTTCCTGCAATTACTTTTCTGTTCCTTCCATTGTTTTCCACAATTTCTTATTATCTCCTTCTGTTCCTCCATAAATCTGGAAACATGCTCATATTCATTGCCATTCATGCTTTTCTCTCTTGAGCATAAAATGTCTTAATTGTTTTGTCACCACAGTGTTATACCTCCAGGAAGAGAGGCTGGAGATGTTTTCAATATATCGTATACTATGAGAATATCAACTGCCAGTTTCAGAGCATACCTTGCAAAACATAATCTCAAAAGAGTATAAGGATGAGCAGCAGCTAGCCTGGGGACCAGTACAGGTTTACTAATGAATTGATCTACTAAACATTACTGAAACTGGAGTCTCTGAGAAAATTGCTGAAGACAGCTCTGCACACTTTCAACACAAAATAGAGCAAGAGACCTATGGCATTTAAGTGTTTCTGCAGTTACATGGTAATTCAACAGGGGCCTTTTGGGATTGCAGCTTTAGTTGTAGGCCTGTATTCTAAGTAAATTTAAGAGCACAGTTACTAAGTGTTCTACAATTTAAGTATTCATTGAAGATTTAAGTCTGAAAAATCTTACAACTGTTTTCTATTCCTTGCTATGTTGTTACATTTACAGCCATCTGAGCAGTTATGCCGAAATAATGATACTCCTTTGATGGACAGCATAGGGTCTGAGTCTAAATGCAAACACATCTGGTTTACACAGGCAAGAACTTTTCCTGGCACATACAGAGTCTACATACTAAATGATAAGCTCATGTTAATTATAGAGACCTCATTAAAATCAATAAGGATTTGCTACATTATGCCAGTTTAACATGTCTTGGTCATCTGATTTGCCATTGTTACTGTTACTGTTAGTGTTGTTATTATTATTATGTGTTATCTAAAATACACTAAACCATTTATAAGCTATTTCAAAGGCTCTTCATTTCAGCACTTTAATACTTTGTTTTTGGAAAATGACATATTTTCTATAACTCCTTTTGGAATTTTCCCATGCACTAATTACTATTTAGCGTAAAAGAATTTTTTCTTAGCTATCTGTTAGGATTTTTTACAAGCAGTCTACAGATTGATCAGATTGTGACTACAGGTTGAAAACTGAAATTAGACTAGCAAACCACTTTTGGGTGTGTTAAAATACCTAATTACAGATGTGCAACAAGAAACAGCAAAAGCTAAAATAATGTCTGTCTATCTATCTATCTATCTATCTATCTATCTATCATCTATCTATCTATCTATCTATCTATCTATCTATCTATCTATCTATCTATCTATCTATCATTCTTCCAGGAACCCTTATGACTTTTCTCCACCAAAACTTTCTGGAATCCCTTGTCCTTACTTCCAATCCCTTTTATAGAAATTGAGTACATCACACAATTCTGTTTCCGCCTCCTTTCATGGCTCCTGTCTTCCCACTACTCACTATCAAATCTCCCTTCCTGACTAATCCCTAAGCCTGGTTTCTTACATGCCTCTTCCTACAAGCCTCCTTTCCCCCCCTCTTCTACATCCAGCCAAGTCCTGTTTGAAGCCAAATACAAGTAAAGAACTCTCTTTCAACAGCATTTGTTAATGCAGAGCCAGGAATATAGACGTTTTAGCTGCAATCAATTAAGGTTTTGTTTGGGTTTTTTTTTCTTCTCAGAGAACAGCTAAATATGGTACTTTAACATATCTCACATTTGACCACTGTTTTTAATAAGTATTTGAATAGTTTCTTACAGAAGCAAATAAATGGAATGAAAATACTACTTTGCATATATTTACTTTCTTTTGATAAATTCTACTTGCTGTTCAACCCACAAGGCCTGGTAAACTCTTTGCAAGCAAAAGACACAAGTAACACACGAGCTGTAACTTTATAGCATTTGAAATTAAATACATTTACAGGACTCGGATGCAGGAATGATCAGGAAATACGCAGTATTGTAGTTAACTACTAACTGGGCCATTATTATGCATAACTGTGGGGATAGTTCTTTCCTGCTTTATGTTTTGTATTTTGCACGATGCCTTATTCAACAAAACTCTGTCACATTCAAATGATGACATAGATTTTCTTTCACTCGCTGTTGAGGAAAATTTGTTCATCATCTCATCTTGGATTAAGAAGTGGTGAGACATGGGCAAAATGGTAGACTACTTGCATAAGAATCTTTTTGTGAGGTAATTTTCATGATCTAAGTTACAGTGCTAGTGTTCACGTGCTCAAGAGGAGGCAGGTTTCAGAGAACAGGGAAAAGGATTGAAAAGATTTGCTTTCCCACAGAAGAGAAATACATGAAACATTAATCGTGCTGCTCAGTTACCCTACATAAAGTTTGAAGCTCTCAGCTTTTAACCTGAAATGTCACTGTCAGAGAACTATGTAATATTATCATCATCGACAACACAATTTCGCTTGCTGTTTCAAAGAGCTTTTTTTTTTTTTTTGTTATTTAGACAAAATCAACACTGGCTACCAAATTTCAAAGGTTAAGCAAGTATGGAAGTGTCAGAGCTTGGAGGTACCTCTCCTTAGCAGACAAAGTGTCATTTTTCTGTCCAATTTCTCAGTTTTCTCCTCTCTGTTGGGCACTATTGTCTTGTACCAAAATCAGTTGCACTTATGGGCATTCTCCTAAGTATTTTGACCTAAAGCCTAGCGGCTTTTGTTTAAAGTGTGATAGTAGGTCTCAGTCTCTCAGCACCTTCTGTAGGTGTTCAGGGGAGGCGAGGATGCCCAGCACCCAGCAGAACTACGAATAAACTAATTTCTGTGGCATGCTGTGGTGCTGGGTATCCAACAAGGAGATCAATAGACATGAACATTGCAGGCACTTTGCCTTGGGGAAAAGAAAGAAAAAAATCACATGAGCAGAATCGATGTCAATGTAATATGGATGACATTTTATATGACCAGGGACAGGAATAAGAACAGTTATATTTATGAAAGCATACAGCCAACTGGATTTTGTTTATTCCTCACACAATACAACATCATTCCCATTTTTACTGTGCAAAGATACAGTTTTGATAAAATTTTCTTTTTTTTCTTTTCCTGACAGTCCAAGGAAAATTTATCTTCCTTATCCAACACTGACATGTCAAAATCCCTACAAATTTACAGCATACAAGACATGGATGTAAAATTGTAGTTCAGAAACATCTCACATTCCCAGTACTCTTTCTAGTTCCCCATCTACAATATAAAGTCAGACTAATATCTCTAAATCAAAATTGCATTTTTCTGACACTTCATCTCTTTGTCATGTTGTCTCCTTGCAATATCTGTGCTACAAAACTCTGTTTCTTTATCCATTTATAGCATCATAGGACACACATCAATTTTAGAGGTAACAAGACTAATATATATAAAAAATCTTGTAAATCACATTTGTGGAGAGGAAAACTCTGTTAAACACCACAGTCATTTAAAGAAAACCAATTTGTTTTGCAATTTTTTCAGCTGATGTGTAGTATTTTGAAATCAGGCTCTATGGCAGACATATTTATTGTAATGCTGTATACGATGTACAATGCATGCTAACAAAAAGCTGGGATAGCAGCTTTTTTCCTTGAAAGGAAAAATCCAGCCTAGCTATCCTCAGGTTCTGAAGTACCTCTAACTACTGTCTTGTCTTTAATTATAAACTTCCCTATGTGTTTTGCACCTCATTTGTTTCCTCTTTGCAAACAGAAAAAGGATAAGTATCCTATAATTCTGATAATTACCTCCTCCAGTTACTCTCAATAAATTTGTATCCCAACATTCAGTTATAACTGAATATAACATGAATGATTGATCTCTCTGTACACACACTGATCTCTTCCTGCTTTCTGCTGCATATAAACAAGTCAAAGAGTATCAAGCTGTCTCTAATTAGTGAATTTTAATTATCCAAAGGACACAATAGTTCCATAAAATTCTTTTGAGACCTGCTCATTCAGAAAAGGCTTTCACCCCTCAAATATATTATTTTTTTGCTTTTATCATAAAGAAACATAAACCAGATCAAACTGTGCATTGTATCTCCGTTGCTTGTATGCTAATGACTTAACTAAGTCTGCAGGTATGACTGCAGGTGGAGTTAGCACATAAACCAAACCATACATATTTCAGAGTATTTCAATTAGCTAAGCTGGTTCATGTATTCTACTGGTAGTTCCAACTGGATAATGATTCCACAGAAATAGGCATACTTGGAGAGAAGTCCCTGGACTAATAAGAATGGAAAAAAGAAAACCCCTTGACTTTCAGCCCAAACCCATCCCATATGAGAAAACAGGGTTCTGCCCCCTTACATTTCAACAAAACCTGATAGACTTGCATCTTGAAACACCTCATCATTATTTTAAGAAGAAGCCATATCTTTGATTCCATACTCAGTTTGACACCTGGCCTTTCATCCATTATTCCCCTAGGCTTGCCTGCTGAACTGACACAGAAACATTAAGAGAATATCTTCCCATCCTAGTAATGGGTAGCATAGTATTAGGCATAATTCTCAGCAATTACTAAAGAAATATCAGGCTGGGTTTTAGGATCTAGTAAATTTGTCTCTTTCATTTTGTTCTTTATATGATTTAAGGTACAGTTCTACTCTCATTTCTGTAACAAAATTGCTTCGTAAAAAAAAAAGAACAAAAAAATGAAAGTATCAATGCTTTTTCAGTTCCTCTGGTACTGCACCTCTGGAAATTCTAGGCTGGTGTCAATCAGTAAAATTCACATTTAAATTCAGTTACTAAATCATTGCAGAAGCAGAAGATCCAGATTTCAGAAGTGAGGTCTCTGCTTGTCCAAAAGCTTAACAAGAGATTGCACTAACATGCAAAAAGTATGCCAGAACAAAAACTTTTACAAGATGAAAACCATGAGGACTATTGAAAATGGAAATTTTATTCACACTCAAAGTCAGTTTGTTCTCTCATTTCATAAGGAGATCCCAAATCTGAAGAGGCTTTTGATGTTATAATTACCTTTTAAATCTTTTTATATAACTGCTATATCCTGTGGAGGAAGAATGTGTTTATTTCAATACAGATACAGGGCAAAATAACACATTTAAATAACACACAGTGCTACAGTGTCATAAGGTCTTCTAAGTGATTCTCTACTTTTTTCATACCAGCCTAACTCTATTGAAATGCAGGTCATTAAAGCTAAGCTCACACTGGTGCTCTTAACCTTCACAGGGCCTACGCATCATTTAAATCCTGCTTAAACTCTTTGAATAAGAGTTTAAAAGGTTTTATGAGTTTTGCAGCCTTAGGAGCCTTCTAGGCTGGGAGGTAGATGTCACCGTTAGTTTGCTTCACCTCCTCAAATCCTTAAAGCAAATTTACAGTAACTTCAGTTGTTGTCTTTGAAACAGGTTCAGCAAATCTCGGCAGGACTCTCCTGTAGAGGTTGCTCCTACCTGTAGAACTGTGCTTGATTGAAATACTGGAGCCTGATATGAAACCGCAGCTCAAGCTTTATAAACACTGATAAAAATTAGGACCTAAAAGAGCTACTGGTAACTTTTACATTCACCAGAGTAGAGAGGCAGGATCACATCCTACTGGTCATGCTCCTTTTGATGCAGTCCAGGACATGGTTGGCTTCCTGGGCTGCTGGCTCATGTTAAGCTCCTCACCAACCAACACTCCTATTATACAACATTATGCTTCTGTACTGTATAGTCAGGATTTATGGGACATTTATGGGACAAAAGCTTACCTAGCCTTTACCAGTGAATGATTGTTTGGCCCTTTCTTTACGTTTGCAAATTGTGAGAACTTTAAAGTTCATCTCACTGTGCTTTTCGTATTTTACACAGTGCAAAGTTGTCTTGTTTAAATACATCATTATCTTTGCATTCTGTACTAGTTATCTCATACATGAGCAGTCTGAATGGGAAATCATATTCTGTTTTGTAAGGCTAAGTTAAGAGAGGGATTTTTTGCAACCTGCCTTGCCCAATTAAATTTGTCTCACCTTGAGTGTAACCTGACCCAATCTTCCCTATGTAACTACATAACAATATTTAACACCTGTTTAGATCATATAAATTTGGAGTAGAGGAATAGGCTGATTTGGCAGACTGTGAACTTTCTATCCTTGACATTGTCAATCAACTTTTCCCATTGGTAGACAACAGGTAAAAAGCCAGTCAACTGGAATTTAAGGTGAGATTATGACCCTTTATGTCCTTGGAGACATTAGATCAATCTGTCAATGCAGTGTGTTATTAGTAAAATGGATCAGGTCTGAGTACTTTCTGTGTGTGTGTGTCTTTCTATGTGGTATTTCATGTGGAATTATCTACAGAAAATAAACACCCACTGATACCTGAGTTTCCACTCTTCTTCAGTAT
>JBCJKH010008361.1:12004-43939 GCA_039877255.1 Loriculus beryllinus | reverse complement strand
CAGGCTGAACAGCCCCAACTTTCTCAGCCTGTCTTCATACGGGAGGTGCTCCAGTCCCCTGATCATCCTCGTGGCCTTTTTCTGGACTTTTTCCAACAGTTCCATGTCCTTTTTATGTTGGGGACACCAGAACTGTACACAGTACTCCTAGTGAGGTTGCATAGGAACCTGAATCTCACAGGCCATTATTTGTTACCTTTTTTTTTCCTTCTTTCTATGCTTCTGTTTACATGACTGGAGACAAACTCTGTCATGCGCATTTGTATCTAGTGAAAGCCATAGGATTACTTTAAAGAAATCTGCTTCTTGTGTGATTTTCTCTTTTTACATTAGACCAGGTGTTTAAAGAAGCAAACAAAAACCCTTCAGCACAGCACACAAAAGTCATGGGAGATGTTTTTATAGAATGTTGTTAATACTGATCCTTTTGTGGAGGGTTTTAATCCTCTTAAACTGTTAAGATATGGGAGAAGGAAAAAAAAAGCAAAAGAGTGAACTTGTAGTAATAATAGAGAATATTTAAAAAGCCTTTACACTGACAATGTGAAAACAGCTGGAATTGTTCCATGTCAATTGAGAGGAAAGAGGGAACATCAGAAAAGTTGATGAACTCCATTTCCTGTGCCTCAGTCTTTGCTTCGTCTTGCAGCCTTTGTATTAACTCATGCACCTTTATGGGAAACGTTACTGCTGAAGCTGATGAAGGCTTTGTGTTGCTCATTCAGCTTCCTGAAATGAATAATGAAGGACAGGTTTTTAATGGCACAAGGTGTAGCTCAGTGGAGGGTACCACTTCAGATCCAGGATCCTGATCTTAAGACCTGGAAGAGGCAGGAAGAACTTTCCCTGTCCTGAATCTTCTGATGTGGAAACTGCAGCAGGGTGTCTTCTGACCCAAATGTCAGTCACTGCAGATCAAACACACTGCTGCAGTCCCAGCTGAAACACTTAGGATTTATTAGAATTACCTGGAATAAATGTATTTCATAATGCAATTTCATTTTGACATTAAATCTAACAGGGTTTCTTACCCAGTCCAACTGGGTAAAGCAAGCCATCCAACCCAGACACAATGCCTCTGCATGGTCTGTTCTATCTGAAGAAGTAGGAGAGAACCACTCATAATATTCTGTGACATAGAAAAGTAGAAAAGCATGCTATGTGCAGGAATATAAATACAGTCTGAAGCCAAAGCCTGATTTAAATTGATGTAGAATCTGTGATGTATACTAAATAGATGGATGAGTGGATCGATGGATAGGTAGGCCGGTAGGCAGGTAGGTAGGTAGGTAGGTAGGCAGGTAGATAGATAGATAGATAGATAGAAAGATAGATAGATAGATAGATAGATAGATAGATAGATAGATAGATAGATAGATTAGATAGATAGATGCTCATGCATATTTAGATACAAATTAGCAGCTTATTAAAAGTGCTGTTCTTCCCTTCTCTAGAAACCTTTTCCCAGTTCTGTCTCTTCCACAATTATGTATTTATACAACAGGGAGACAGGTACTGTTGTTTTTAGAGACATTCCATTTTCAGTTTGACCTAATGTTCTCTGTTCTTTACAGCCAAATCTGAAGGACTTTTTCAGTCCATTCAATTAACGGGCATTAAGTCAAACAAATAGTGTTGTTCATGCATTGTAACTCTGGTAAAATATTATTACACACACAAGATACCTTTCTTTACCCAAATGAGCCAACATCCGCTTTCCCCCTTTTCCATCACTTTTGAAGATATTTCTATACTAACCGTATTTCACAGCAGCTGTCAAATAAATTAAAGGCATATATGCTGAATACATGTAAGAAAAGCTTTAGAGAGGGGATGGGATATCTGATGGAGGATATTTTAGTCTTGAGCTCAGTTTTATGAGCTAGGTTTAACAGATTAACAGAAAATCTTTTGTGCTGTTGTGTTCTCAGGTGTTGTCTTGCATCATGATTATTTGCTCTCCTGTTATGTGGACTTAAAAAAAAAATATCTATTTTACAGATGTGTATCTTATTTCTAGAGTTACGACAGTAGCAGATTGTCAGCTTTAGTTGTTCTTAAGTCTTGAACACTGCTGTTCCTAAATGTTACTTAGTGATGAGCCCTGAGAGCAGCAGAAAATTTTCTTTACTGATACAAGTGGTGATCATGCCCAAATCTTTCCGCCATGGAGCTTACCTTACTAGGGAAAACATGATTAATGTTACTTCTCTTTATTTACTGTTGTGTGTTTTGGTGAGTATGTAAAAGACCTGAAAATAGAATGAGTATTTCTACATTTTCATTTTGATACTTCCATTAATATTTTATAAACTTCTTTCATATAAACCACAAAGAAGTTGTCCTGGGATCAGCAGTAGCAGTCATTTTTTTCTCCTTCTTAGTAGCTGATGCAGTTCTGTGTTTTGACTTTTGGCTTGGGAACATAGCTGGTAACACCGATGTTTTTAGTTGACGCTAAGTAGTGTTTATTCTGACCAAGGACTTTGTGAGTCTCATGCTCTGCCAGGGAGAAGGGGAGGCCGGGAGGAAGCAGAGACAGGACACCTGACCCAAGCTACCTGAAGAGGTATTCCATACCATGGCATGTCATGCCCGGGGAGGTAATGGGGAGTTACCTGGAAGGACACACAGTTCCCGGTCAGGCTCGTTTCCGGCAGGTGGTATCGTACTTTCTTCCCTTGTTATTTTCTTCTTATTATTATTATTGGTGGTAGCAGCAGTGATTTGTGTTATACCTTAGTTACTGGGCTGTTCTTATCTCAACCCGTGGAAATTACATTCTTTTGATTCTCCTCCCCATCCCGCCGGGAGCGGGGGTAGGAAGCGGGGAGTGAGCGAGTGGCTGTGTGGTTCTGGGTTGCCAGCTGGGCTTAAACCACAACAAACATCCAATGTTTTTTGCATATAAGTGAGGGCTTTTTTAAAAAAATACAGAGTTGAGGGGATTTGGACCCAGATGCCTGAAGTTCTGTTTCTTTGGCTTGTGTTTTGTATTTTAGAGGTTTATAACCCTGCACAGGTCCAGTTCATGTTTCTGGAGTTCTCATTACCAGAATCTGTGAATACAAGGAAAAATTAAGAAGAATATCTGAAATATTTTGGCTTTTATTTTACACTGTCTTTGACCCGGTCAATTTCTGTTATCCTCATACCATTCCTTATTTTCCAGTCATAGTTATGCCTATTGCTGTAAAAAATGTTTTTTGGAATTTGTTTTGAGGATGCTGGGATATTCAGACAGTTTCATAGTGTTCCACAGCTTGAACTGGTCTATAGTTTCATTAGAAATTTCCCTGTTAATGTGGCACATCTAGCACCCAGTTTTGCTTTCCCATCAACCCAGGCTACTCCTCATGGATAGAGGTCTGGAATTCTGTGTATGCACTTGGTTACAGGCAAATTCTGTCCGATTTTGCAATTTGCTGTCCAGTGTGCATGTATTTAAAGCCAGTGTACTTTTTGGAGTAAAATAGTCTCATTCCTGTGGTTAATAGGCAACTGCACAGGCTATGACGCTCAGTTAAGTTGCCTACAATTTGTTATCAATCTTAACCCAACACTAAATGATTCATGTTTATGCTCAGTTGAAACATGTAGATGAAAGCATCCAGCCAGAGGACTGCAATGGTGACATGTGAGAGGCAGAAACCTTACACTTCAGCTCTAGGTTTTTGTTCCAGGCAGTCTTAGCCAGCTTGAAGGAAATATTCTTTCTCTCCATACCCTCCAGTTCAGGATGTACCTTTCTTTCCTGGAAAATGGCAGTCTTTTTGCTGAGAGATGAAGCAAAACACCCTAATAATTAAATAGGAATTTGCTATGCTATATGATTTTTTATTTTTTATGTCTAAACAGAATAACCAAAATCTAATGTTTTAAGGTCTGAAAAATTCTCTGTGTGTAAATTAGATGCTAAATGCCAGTGTTTGAAAGCTGTTACTAAAAATCTAGTTTTAGATAGTAAAAATTCAGAGATTTCTTATTTCCTATTTAAAGTATGACCCATGAGGCTATGTTTATCATTGCAGATTTTTTATATGTCTTAATACATAGGTTTATAGTGTAAAGACTGAAACCAGATCTAGCTATACAACAGAGGTTGCAGAGATACGTGCCTGTGTATGTACTATGCCGTCTGCCTGCAGTAGTAATAGGAGAGAAAGGAAATATGGGTAATTTGTAAGTAAGTGGAAGAATGGTGGACCTTCGCACAGCTCAACAAAAGTATTTTATTTAGAAAAGAAAGAAAACCTGTGTTAAAGTTAAGCAAAACACTGCAACTTTAGATAACTTCTATGACTTTCAGCAGAACAGGCTGTGCTGAACTAAAATGGGGAGGTCTGGAGGCTGAATTGTCGTGAGGTAGACATGAATGTGAGAGCTTGCAGTTTACAGAAATGTTACTCAAGTGCGAGCTTCACATATAGTGCCCTGTGATGCATGGTGTATTTGTGCTCTTGCCTTGGAGCATTTGCAGCCATGCAGCAGGAACATAATGCCTTGCTCCCCTAGGAGGTTTGATTTTTTAGAACTAAACTAGTTCTATTTTTTAGAAGTTACTAGTTTACTAGTGGATTTCTGCCTGGATCTCGGTGAGTAGTTTTCTTGGGTTCAGCTGTAGCAGCCATTTTTCTCCTTAGGTGCAGTGCTGTGTTTTCCACTTAGCCTGAGAACAATGCTGATAAAACATTGATGATTTCAGTTGTTGCTAAGCGTTGCCTACTCTGATCAGGACTATTCAGTTTCATGCTCTGCCTGTGAGGAGGGGCACAGGAAGCTGGGAGGAAACAGAGACAAGATACCTGACCCAAACTATCCAAAGGGCTATTCCATAACATAGCACATCATGCCAAGTGTATAAACTGGGGGAGTTACCCAGAAGGCCCAGATTGCTGTTTGGGTCAGGCTGGTTATCGGTCAGTGGATGGTGAGTAATTGTATTGTTAATCACTTGTGTTTATTGTTTTCTTTTCCTTTTCCCCTTTGAGTTTTATATTACTTCCCCTTGTCATTTTCCTTAGCATTATTATTATTGGTGGTAGCAGTAGTAGTTTTGTAGTTTACGTTAGTTATTGGCCTGTTCTTATCTCAACTCATGGGATTTACATTCTTCTGATTCTCCTCCCTGTCCTTCTGGGAGCGGGGCAGTGAGGAAAGGGGGTGAGTGAGCAAGCAGCTGTGTGGTCCTGAGTTACTGGCTGGGCTTAAACCAAAACAGTGATACTTTTAGGCGAACACCTCTTAGGCTGGTGGGAATGAAGCCGTGAAAAACCAAACACCTTCTTAATTCTCTTTCTTGAGGTGGTGACACCCAGGTAATACACTTGAAAGGATTTAAGTGATGTGACAAACTACTGGCACTTGTCTCACCTATTGCTTTTAAACACTACAGTTTAATCTCTTTGACTGGAAAGCTTTAGGATTCACTTCCTAGAGATCTTCCAATGGCAATCAATAGAAATTAAAAACCACCCAAACTGTCTCTCCTGAAAGCCTAACATGAAGACGGAATATGCCGTGAAGTGAACAGACAAAACACGAATATTTACCTTGGTCACTCCAGCTATGGTCTCACAGCAAGTAAAAAATTAGTGTCTGTCTCCTTATTCTGTCTTTTCTTTGTATGCTCCACCTTCAATAAAAATTAATTAGTTTCACCTTGCTTGCCTTTTGCTAAGAGCTTCAAATGGTATGTGAGTTCAGTGTTTAATCTTTAGATGCAAAGTATTATAAAGATTGAGAGCCTATTTCTAAATTCTTTAAAATAAATCTTATGATATGTTATCAAGTTATTAAAATATAACTTAATTAGATTAAACTTTGCTCATTATTTATATATATAACATTTAACTTATTTTTTGTTGTATCTATGAATTTTCAGCTGGGATCAAATTTAAAATCCCCAGTACTTGTGACAAACCCAAATATTTGACATCCATTCTTTGTATCCTCTGTAGAGGTACTTCTGAAGCCTTTATAATGACGGCATTATGGTCACATCAAGTACTCTAAACTTTGAATGTAAATACGCTTAAAAGGAATTTGCAATCCCTAAAAGCAGGGCCCGTTTGCTAGAGACAAACTTCTTTGAATAACATGATTTTTAATATCTGGTGAAGTGTTGACTTTTTCAGCCAGGTAGGTGTTCTGCAGATAAAAGATGTTTTACTTGTATGTTAGTAATTGTTTATCTGGAGCCACATGTTTCCTTTATGTACACAAAACAGAAATAACTCCTCTTTCTATCTCAATCACCACTTATGTCCCTGGGTCGTATTAAACATACAAATAGAATCAATCACGCTGCTGATGAGAGGAAATGTAGTGGTGATACATACATATCCATTGACTTTCTATTGCTGTTCTGGAGAGAAGAAAAATTGAGTGACAACCTCAACATGCTGTAACAATGCACTGAGAAAATAAATGCAGCTGACACATCACCCACAATAAATGTACTGTGCTCAACAGAATGGATAGGACTTAAACACTCCATAGCATATTAGCAATTAGGAATTGTAATAAATTCTTTCCCATATGGTTGTATTATGCTTATGACATGGTCATATTCCACCCACTGGACATAAATATCTGTTGGAAAGTAATGGCAGGCACTCACACACCTACAAATCTGGCAGTGTAGGCAGATTTCAGATTTATCTAATCTGAAATATCTTATTCCAGGAATAATCTTCTTTTTAGGAAGATATTTTAACACTTTTAAGGTATATGAGGTACCTGCATCTCCCTTTGGTCAGTGCGCATTATTTGTGGTGTAAAGTTAACAAATACCTGTCTTTGGCAGTCTTGCTGCTAACATATTGTTTTAAAGCAAAAGTGAATGTGAACACCTCTTTCTGATAACATTGAAATATGCCTTCGTACATTCTTAAGTGTCTTTTTAACTAACTTCACCTGATATTAAATTTACAATGTCTGTTTAGGATATGAAGTATGTGTTTTCTTGCCTACTTCCTAGGAAAGACTCAGACGATCAGTAACAGATGAGGGACTGACAATGCATTCAATAAATCTACAGCTAATACACATGCATAAAAAGTAAACAAGAATCACTTTATTTACATTTGACTTTATTTTCTGTTAATGAAGTCTTATAGCACAGAAATGTTATTTCTGCGTAGAGATTAAGGAACAGAAATTGAAAAAGCAAAAACATTCAACTAACTTGATAATCACAGGTTAAAGGCAAGGAAAACTAATGATACTATGTATTCTCTTCTAGGGTTCAGTGTTACAACAGACTCTTCTCACCTTCTGTAGTGTTGGCCTCAGTCCAGTGATCCAGTGTTTTCCTACTGACTGCTTGGATATTTATTTCCCTTCAATGGTTGCAGCACTTTCTGTCTTGTCTCCTCTTGTGGGGATGCTGAGAAACTTAAATTTTTGTGGACAGACAGAGATGGCAACTGTATCTGTACCAGAAAGAGATAAAGGATTTATGGTTTAACAACTCTGTGGACAGATGCTACAAGAGGTGAGAAAAGAGGAAATGAGCATTGTAGAATTTGAGAAAGGAAGATGTGAAAGCTATGAAGAAGAGAACTCCAGGAAGAGAACTGTATCCTTCAGCATCATGACTTAAAAGACACCTAAGCTAGTGCTGATCTTTCCAAGTATGGCATGTAGTAGGTAATTTAAAACCTCAGGGGTTGTAAAAACTTCCATCTTGTATGCGCTGGTCTTAAGTGCTTACGTACTTAACACTTTTACTCAGCAAAGAGATCTCCCTGTCACTCTATGCAAAAACAAGCAGGACCTTTGGACCCAGGTGGATGATCTATTTCAGAAGTTTTATCCATGTTGCTGGCTCAAAGCTGCAGATAGATACTCTCTGGCATTTTGATTAGTCAGCTCCACTTTCATTTTTCTGTGTGTCTCTATGTTGGATACAAATATATTTTACCTATGAAGTTTGAAGTGGGATAGAAGGAAATAGGAAATGCTCTAGGTCCTCATCTGGATTTGTGTCTTCAGTGTTTCATTATGTCCTCACCAGATAGATCTCTGATCACATGATAGCTGAAAAATACATTGTTATTTTTGCTACACAAACAATGAACATTAACTACATTATATTGGAATACATAAAAGAGGCATAAAATGCACCTATACTTTTTCCATGCTGAATTCTTAATGCTGCCAAAAGTAGAAAATGAGAAATGTCAGCCCTAGTAGTTGTCATCCCCTGGCTCTAGTGAGCAATACTGACACTATTCTGGATGCAAGTTCTTATTTCAGTAATGAAACTGAAAACCTACACATTTTGAGGAAGGAAAATGCATGTGCAATGAAAGGTGTCTACTCCCTTTCTTCTTCTCCAGATACTTCAAGCATGAAAACTCTCAAGCATACCAATCTCATTTCCATTTTGGAAGTTATACTGTGCAATGCTAGTCTTGATCAGTCCTACACAATGACAAGATAGAGCACCACCAAACTCTTTAGCAGATTTTTCTGATTACGATGCAGTACCATACACACTGGAAACAAACTGAAATATTTAAAAGGCAAGAAAAGTTCATAAAATGAATCTGCGTTTTTTGATTTAAAGTTACATTAAGGAGATGAGATTTTCAGTGCAAATGTAAGTCAGTATCATTGTTATCAGTCCAGTACAACTCTGTTGTGAGTTGCGAAGTCAAAATCAGCAACTACATTTGCAAAGACATGCATTTGTTTCCCATTAGAGCAAAAAAAAGGGATGCCTAAGTGCCCTTAAAATCTGTTCTTTGGCCTTTTAAAACTGAATTATTTCTGGAAAAGCATGAAGTGGATCTTGTATAAAGCAGTGAAAAAGCAAACTTTTTGAAAATGAAGATTGCATGCTGCATATGCATTAGTAGTTAGTGTTTTCTGTAATTTAGAGATCCTTAGGACAGAATAGCCTAATTTTTGCCTTAAAAGAAAAAAAATGCCAACTTCTGCCAAGATTAATTTTTTTTTAATCATAATTTTTGTAACAAACACATTTAGCATCCTTTATCA
This sequence comes from Loriculus beryllinus, assembly GCA_039877255.1. Taxonomy (NCBI): domain Eukaryota; kingdom Metazoa; phylum Chordata; class Aves; order Psittaciformes; family Psittacidae; genus Loriculus; species Loriculus beryllinus. The sequence continues at coordinate 34,930 of JBCJKH010008361.1, read as the reverse complement.
TGATCTTGCCTACAGTCCTTGAAAGTCACATGGAGCGGAGGAGATAATGGAGAGTTATACATACACAGTCATGCATATTGCCTATCAAACAAACCTTCCTGCTGTGTGTATTAGTACAGTGCTGATTTCTGTATTTGCCAGTTGTCATTAATGGTTTAAATGTATGTGCTATGTTGAGAAGTGTGTGCTATGTGAAGAAGTACTTTGATTTTGGTGTACTTTTGTTAAATTACTGCTTCTTCCTCATTCCTGCACAGTTAGTGATGTGAGTATTTCAGGGACTGATTTACTTCCCAGCTCCCCTTCCTTTACACCCCCACAAACCAGCCTTTAGATTTTCTAGCATTGTGTTCCATTTGCACAAGAAACTGACATTTTAGAAGGTAATTGGAAAAATATATTTGAAAACAATCCAACAAAACGTAGTCTGCACTTGTAAATCTCATTAGAGGTGCTCAAGGCTGTGACATAATGGCATGAAAATCACCAATACACAGCTCTAAATCTGGTTGTGGAGACATTAATGTAAAGAACATTCTACTTGGTTCTTACACATAAAATGTCAAGGAACAGAATGTAGTTGCCTGCTTTTTAAATGCAGTTCTGTTAGTGAAAGTCAATTGGGGCTGTCAAAGAAATTACTGCAAATTCTTTCCAGTTGCTAGCAATTGTTATTATATTTCTCTTTCTCTTTTTGTACCACCTTACATGACTTAAAGAACTCAGCACAGGTTCAGAAAAACCATGAATGAAGCTTAATGACTAAATAACAGTTAAGCAATAGGGGATTGAGGTTAAGTAACAAGTAGTAGATCTGAAATATCTACTATATCAAGATATCTGATCTTCTGTTTTAATTTGTCCTAAATTGAAGGGCCATTTTCAGGAATATGTATTATAGGTCCATTCAACATCATGTTGGTGTAATAACACAATCTCTGAATGATCCCAGTTTAGTAGCAGACTTCGCTGTGATTTCATTATAATCCTTTTATAAGGCAGAGTTCTCTGCATCCAGCTTCAGCCTTGTCAAAATTACGTATCTAGTGTAAGCTGGCTGTCCAAGATCCCTTTCTAGCCAGTGAAGAGAAGCAAACATTTTCAGGCAGCGTCTCACTCGAGTGTAAGATAAACGTCCATGTACCAACCCACTCTGTGCTGTCCCTGTCTCCTAGACAGTGAACTTGCAGACTGAAGTCCTGAGGTTGAGTGAGGGCATTCCTGTCCCAAATGGGAGTGTGCCATTTATTTCTAACACCCTGTGCTCTCCACAGAGGCAGGTTGCTGTTCATTACTTAGGAAGAAAACTACCAGATTACTAACACAATTCAAATTTCTGCAGGAAAGAAGCATCCTGAGCTGTCTTACTAACACTCGCATTTAATCATACTAAGGATAAGAGGTGGCACAGAAAAAATGAGTGCCTCCAAAAGAAGCACACTCATAAGGAAAGTTCCCAATGATTTAGTGGGAGCAGTTACTCTAATGAGGAAAGCTTTCATAAATATGCCGATCAACAGCATCGCAGCTAAAAAGATCTTTCAGCTCTACGCATCATGGTTAGCTGCAATTATTACAATACAGAAAGCCAATAGGATCTAGGCATCATGGTGAAACGATGTAAAATTTCTCAGAGGGTAAGCATGCAGCAAAGGTTATGTGAAGTTTTTGCTTGGAGAGGCTCTGCGATTATAGGAGATTGTTCTGAAGGTTTATGATAGCGTACAATAATGACACCTAGGTATTTGTTGTTGTTTCTTTTTTTTTTTGCTATCTTTTCAAAAGATGTATTTTCCATGTACTACTATGGCCTTTCAAATATATAAAATGAATTTAAGGGGATTTTAATGTTATTTAAAATCTAGCCTAAGAGACTTAGAATAAAAGAAATAAGGAAGAAACTCTCAAGCTGGAGATCAGTATCATGTTTTTCATCTTGCTATGCAGCTTTGCTCCTTAACTTGAATCTGCGGGACCAATCATCCATGCATAAATGTACAGGTATCTACTTTCCTTTGAAACTGGACATGAGGCATTTTAATATCTTTTAAGGTCGTGTTGTTTAATACTATGTCCAGTACTTGCTGTCTGCTGTTTGCTAAAGGCAAACCAGTCTTTTGCTTGTAATTTTCTGTGGCTTGGTATGCTATTAATACAACTCCTTTCACAGTTTGCCATGCAACAATCCTAAGGCAGCAACCTTTCCACTTCTGATTAGGGCTCTGCAGAGAATACATTAGATACTGACCAAGCTGGCATGTTCTTTCTAGTGAAAATTCGTTGCTTCCTAGACAGGCAGGAGTAATAGTACCTCATACTAGATCTGTAAAGCAAAAGAGTGTCTAAGAGGGAGAAAGTGAATAATGCTGCTACAAATCTAGAAAACCAGCGTTTCTATTTAAAATACCAGACTTCTGGCAGTTAGCCTGCATATTACATACAGCTGGTTGGCAGCCATAAGAATCATCTCATTTCATAACAAATCTGAACACTTGGAAGTTTTCTTTTTAACTCAAGTCATTAAATCATCTTACTTCTGAACAAAGCAGTCACTCTCCAGGTCTCCTGGTTTGAAATTACATTAGCTTAGGATATTCTTATTTAATTGCAACTTTCTCATAAAAACATGATAAGGTCTGAGAACCTTGCTGTTGTTATCTGTGAGTGCTTTAATTTTAATTAGTATGAAAGCCTATAAGGCAAAAATCTGTGACTTGCTATGGAAACAGGTATCAGCTTCAATTTTCCAGCCTGTAATGGATATCCAAGACCGGGGAATGGCGTGATTTTAGTAGCTGATTTTGTGCTGGTCAGGGCAAGACTAAGCCTGTAAGCTGCCACAAAAGATGTCTTTGTTTAAAGAAGATTTCAGTTGTCATGAGTGTCACTGTGTGTCTCCCACAGAGCTATTCAAGGTGATTACACAGCCTGAGCCCTGATTTGCCTTCCTCTTTCCCACCATATGTTCTTCTTTCTCTTCCCCTCCTTTTGTCACCAGCATCTGCTTGGAAGCTTGCTGAAAGTGAGAGGCTGACTCTGGCCATGTGGAATGCTGTGAAATAACAAAGAAACTCCTCTGTATCTAATTGAACCTGGTATGCTTCATGCTGCTCTGTTTAGAAATAGGAGTGAGCACTGCAGCTGTGCATTCTATTTTGGAAGGCCTGGTTTTTACCTCATAATCTTAGCTACATATTATCCTCTTCACCCAAGCATCTTATTTTGCTCTCTTGGGTTATTCCAAACCTATGTACAAGAAGTATCACTCAAATATTTGAAGATATATTGTTTTAGCGTTACCACTTACATACGAAAGTTGTGTTTTGTGTTGTGACTATCACCTTCTTAAGCAGGGCCAGTTCATAATAGAAAAGGTATTTTCTGGTACATAATGTGTATAACTTAGTGCAATACATTGAGAGTGTTCTGTTAAGTACACAGCATTTCTTTCCTGCCTTTTGATTACCGGGCCAACAAAGATGTACATAGGGTGTTGTGTGTTGTCTTCACCATACCTTCTTTTGGTACTTCTATCCCTGAGAACAGCATTTGGCTGGAAAAAAGTAGGAAGAAGTTAAATAATAATAAATAATAATAATAATAATAATAATAAATAACATTTCCCTTCTGAATCTGAGCTTCATTATCAACATGGTGACATATAAATATATATATATATTTATGTTCAAGACATCCTATTCATTCATTAAATTCACCACATATCAAATGCATTTTTGCAACTGAAGCTAGTGATGTGTTCATAAGAAGTCATGGTCTTCATCAGCTGAGACAATAAAGACAGGAAATCTTCATGCATCTTTATGTTATATCAACTGGTAAATGCTTTTAAATTGTTAATTAGTTGTTGAAAGTAAACAGTCTTTACCACAGAATGGTGGAACATTTCTCAGTTGTCTCTGTCTAGTATCGTAACTATATTTGGTATGAACTTTGTAATTATATTTATTTGTTAAAAAATAGTATTAAATTTAAAGAAACAAATGATGACACATTTTAAGGATTATAACTTTTAGCATTCATAACCAGTTATGTGTTTTCCAAAAAGCCTCATCTGTCATTTAAGTAGTCTTTATTTTCCATTCCAATTGCTTAATTAAGGAAATACTTTGCAATATTCTAGAGCAGTGTGACATATCCATTTGAAATGAGCATGAGTTCATTGCATTGCAGTGAGTCATCTGTGATTGCTCATGTCCCTGCCTTTGCTGCCTTCAGCTAATCTCTTCCCTCTCCTTTAGTGCTATTTATTTTCCAGAATGCCATGTCTTTCCTGGAATGTCCTCTTCTACTGGATGTTGAAGGTTACCTTTAACAATGTGACTGTACTGTCTTTTAAGAAGCCCTGGGTGCTTCCTCTCTTCTCCATGGAGGGTTATAGCATATGACCAGGGCAGGTATAACTATAATGTACAGGCAAGTCTTTGGAGGAAAGGAAGGCTAAGAGCCTGTGACTGCATAAGTACCAGAAGCTCTTCTCCAGAAGGTGACAGGAGGCATCCTAAACACTCAGGCTGAGGAGCTAAGGGAGTAAAATGAGCAGCTCTTCTGAGCAATGCTGGTAACAAATAATTCCCCACTGGGGGATGAAACCCAAACAGTTCACAGTCCTGCCCTGGGATCTCCCTGCTGGGAAGTAAGACTGGATAAAAACAGTGTTCTCATTCCAAAAGAGTGTGAAGCTACAAGGATTTCACCCTTTCACCTAAAGAAAGGGCTTGTGAATCCCCAATTGTCCGAAAGAGTAAATGAGTGCCAGAAGAAACTGACCCTAGGGATTTGAAAACTTCACTCTACTTTTGATCTCATGTAATCTCCTCTTCATTTTTTTTTTTTTTTTTTGATGTAGGAGAAAGACAATTCCAAAACAGATTTTATCTTGAACAAGAAACTTCATTCTGAAAATGTCCATATGGGTTGTTTTGACCATATAAACACTTTTCCTCAAATTGTATTAAATTGGAAGTTCCATTGATTTTTCTCTCACAAGAAGTTTTAATATTTATGAACTGCTTTGCAAAGTGTCTAGACAATTTGTATTTTATTTGTTTGTTCTATTAGCCTAGGTATCCTTTCCTTGGCAATCCTTCATTACTGATTTTGACATTACTTCATTTTTCTTATCCTTTCTCTTTTCTGCCCACTTTCTTCTTAGTCACTGGGTCTTCAAATTCTAAAAATATCTGTAAATATTTTGGAACTGTGATGGTACCTTTATATGTCTTATTTTAAATTACAAGACTGGTGTATTTGCTTCAGGAAAGCAGTTTAAGCTAAAAAAAAAAAAAAAAAAAAAAGCTATAATTTTACAAAACACTTCAATAGGAACTTTTTTTTTTAGTCAGTCTGAGCTTTTTCAGATATAAAACTGTAAGACTTGGGCTGTGTGTATATATTGGCAGAGAACAACATTCTGACCCATTTCCCATAAAGTTTCATATGCAATATAGCCACACATGAATATAATAATTATACTGGTCCTCTGAGTATTGTTATATTAATTTACTTGCAGTGCTGAATTCAGAGCAACATAAAAAACAATGATGTTGGAGGAAAGAACAACCAAGCTATTTTTGCTGTGGGCTGTCAAATTAGTTTTCTTTTTGTATTCCTTAATGGAATTTTCCTCTATAACATCTTGTTTTATGGTACAGTCACGTGTCATTGTCTGCAATAGAAATCCTGTACTAGCCAAAAGATCAGGAACTTTTAGACTTTTTACAGTAAAGCTGGATCAGTCAGGAAAAATGGACAGGAAGAACTGCAACTGCTTTCGAGTTTCTTCTCCAAATATACTCTTGTACAAAAGGAACATTTATTTTATTACAGTAGGGTAAGAGTTTCAAAGCAATATATAGTACAAATAACAGAATATCACATAAATTCACAGTGAGAACACAGGATAATGGACTGAATGATACCAATGGTCTAATCTGAAACCTGTTAAAGTCTGTACTTATTAGAAAACTACTAATAATCAATCAGCACAGACCAGAGATGTCAGGATTATATAAGCATAAACATTTAAGGCAATGCGGAGTTTTGTTAATAAGCAGTAGCTTTCTGTAGCTTTAAATCCTATACTTGCTTTATGGACTTTGACCTTCAACTAGAAAAAGTGCAACTAGGGTTACTGAATTTGGAAAGGGGTCATGATTTATTCAGGGAGAGAGTACAATGTTCAAGGATGAGTCTAAACATGATCTATATATATTGACTCTCTGGGCACAGCAGGGTTTTAGAAATGTCCAGTGATTTATTACAAAAAAAAAAAAAAAAAAAAAAGAACACTCAGGAGTAGAAGAAGGTATTTTTCTTTTGAAAAAAATGCTGAGATAGTTGATAGCATAGCTTCAATTATCCAGCACCGTATTTCCAAACCTCTTGAACTTTTCTCCTCATGTCCTAGCCTTTCCGCCATCGCTAAACTAAGCAGGAGGGAGAGACCATCTTTCATTGCAAAGTAGAAAACAAGATGAAATGCAGATTGCCATAAAGCTATTTCTCTTTACCCTTTTTCTTTTCTTCACCCTGGTTTTAAACTGCAAGCAGTGTCAAATGCTTTAAATACACAGATAGTAAAACTAATATCAAAATACTTAGCAGTTGAACATGCACTTACCTCATGCTGTATATTCATCAAACTTAACAGGTTACCAGTTACCCTTTAATAAAACATACCTATCAGATGGACAACATCACAAACATACGGAACTGAATGGAGATAAAAAATACTGTGAGTGGCAGAGTCCTATTTGCAAGCTTTTAATTTAATATGTCACCCTCAGCTAAAACCTGTTAAACACGCATGCATTAAGATTGAAATCACTGAAACCTTTTTAATAGTGGTGTGGGACTTTACAGCAGAGGTAACTGAATCTTTTGCACTTACTTTTCCATATACTGAACTCACACTGCAGCCATACTTCCCATGTCAGTGCCTTATTGTATAACCCCAGTGTCCTCTCTTCTACCTGTTTTCCTCTACATCAGCTCCCCCACAACCTTTATCACCACAGTATTTGAGTACCATTTACCAGCGCATTAAGCATCGTAACTGAGACCTGTTATATGTTTGTCCTCTGGTCCTCTCTGTAGGAAGTGTAACGTGCTCAGTCAAGTGCCTTGTTTTGGTAGGATTTTTGATGGGACAGATTTTTACAAATGTGTAAAAATAGAAATGTGCCTTGAACTCAGATCAGAAAGTGAGGATGTCAGTGATGTTCCAAGTTCCCAGTTCATGGGAGAGTTTACCCCTCAGACTGGACCAGCCTGAGACAACCATGTTTTCCTGAGAGGAAACTCCCCACTTGTAGACGGTACTATTGGGACTTTCAAATCTCTGTAGGTATTTTAGATAATCTCGGTCCAGACCGAAAGGCACTTCAAAGAAAGGATTCAAGACCTTGAATTTGATTTGAGTGCTCTTGAAATCTTCCAGCACAGCTTTGCAGTGCTCCTTATAACTTTTGTTCCTGAAGAGACAGTTTGCATTCTTGGCCCTTTCTTCCATCCCAGATTGGTGCTGCAGCTGCATTTGCCAATCTGTCAGGATACTTTTCAACGCTGTTTCAACAGCAAAGACATTGCTTTCATCTGCAGGCTATCAGCCAGGCCTTTCTGGGAAAACATTACATATTGCTTTCATTCCTTTCTGGAAGCCTCCTCCAGCACTTTTTAAAAACTTGTCTCAGGTCTTGCCCAGCTTCCTGTTGGCCATCTTTGATTCCTGAAAACGCTGTTATTACTAATTCCATTTTCCTTTGAGAGGAAAAATTAAGAAACTCTAGAAGGTTTTGAGAGGTAGGTAACTCTTCAATACAATTCTGTTTGTGGAATTCAGTGTTTTTCTCTGTGCTGTGTTTTTTTTACATGATATTTTTATAGCTTTTTGTAGCATAGACAGATATGCAGGCAGCTGAAATTCTGCATCTGTCATAAAGATATTCTGTGATCTGGAAAGACCTAGGTACAAGAACTTAGAAGTGGCACAATTGATTTTAGTCTGATAAGTAATGGGTGAATGAATTAGGTAATAAAATAAAAGTATGTCCAGAGGTGAAGTGTGGAGTTTATAAACCTGCAAGTTACAAGGCTTGCTGTTAGATTCATAATGCTGGGTGGAAGAAAAATACAGCCCATTCTGTTACTGTTTTCAAAAAAACAGAAGAACAGTGAAGAATTAATAGAGGGGCTTCTTGTTACACCTAGAAGTAGTTCTGACTCTCTACTGGGTTATCACTAACAGTAACACTTACTGCTAGCCTTATCTCTGCTCAGTTATGCAGGTTTCTCTAAGGATATGGTTCTAAAACCCATTTATTGAAACCTGGCAATACAAGCAGAGTGACTTTGGCCTAAGCTTTTAATTAAACTGGTAAATCTTGGAACATAAAATCTCCGTTGCAGTTGGCAGTATTGGTAAGCTGATCCCTGCTTTACAGCAGGCCCATTGCTACCTTGGTGACAATATTTTGATTATCTTCCTCCTTATATAAGCAAAAACATTAAGAAAGTTAAGTCATGTAAGAGCTGCAACATACAGGAATCCTACACTAAGCTTTTGAGTTTTTAGATCATATTCACCTTTTTTACAGTTTTATTTCATTCTAGCTTATGTATTAATGTATTGCTATGTGAAAAGGTTTGTTTTGTTTTGTTTTTTTAACAAAAGCGTCCAATTAAATCTCCTTTTCGGGTAATGCAAAGTTTTCCAGACTGTAGTTGAGAGATCATATCTATTAATTTCCTCATGACTCAGTGTCTCGTAAGTGCTAGAAGGAAGAGCTGTAGCTCTTTAAGCCTGTTTCTGTAAAGTGTCTGTAGTCCACAAGAATGGTCGGTGGCCTGCAGGATTCATACAGAGCAGATGTAAAGGCTCTGCTCTGAGTGGAGGTTGGCCGGGTGGCCTCACCAACAACTCTAAACAACACTAAGAGTTTATTTTCACAGCGGTCTGCAAGACATGATGAAGACTGACAATGTCCATTAATTCAAATGTTTTGGAACAGTGCTTTAAAACATTATTATAAGTGCAGCCCTGTCTGATAGTGCTATGAGGGTCTGGGACAATGAGGATCTCTATCTATACACACATGATTTCTCACAAATATTCATTATTTACATTGCACAGAGCCCGTGCTGGAAGGGAAAGGGTGCTGGGAAGCTTTGTGCTTCATGTGAGTGATAAACCTGTACTGTAACTTGTCTTTGCAGTGTTATAATGGCTGGAGAGATTTATGATGCACGAAGTGCAAACTGATGCCTATCCTGGTGGATAAGATATGTGATCTGGAAATGCCAAGATCAGCATAATGCAGAATTAAAGAACTGCTTTTCTGACAACTAGGTATGGAATTAATTGCCACAGACTCCAGAGAAAAAGGGTTAGTGGCAAAGGAACTGGTTAGGTTGTAAACTGAGTCAGTGACTAGTGATCTGCAACTATGAGGTGCTTTATCCAGCTGATGGTATTGTCTCAGTATCAGACAGCTATTTAGTCACTGCTGAAAAACAGAGCACATGTTTTGTGGGACTTCTTGAAAAAATATCCTTGCTGTAGGAAATAAACAGGAATGAAGAGCTTCTTAAGATGTTTTAAATGGAAAGAGATGCTGTCTGTAGACTAAATAAAAATAAATATAAAAAAATATTCATAAAGGAAAGAGGAACACCAAATATGAGGCATGACCTCATGGCAATCTACAGCTTCCTCAAGGGGGGCGGCAGAAAAGGAGGTGCTGATCTCTCTCCAGTGATGGCAACAGGATGGAGCTGGATTCAATGATCCTTATAGGTCCCTTCCTACTTGAGATATTCAGTGATTAAGTGATATGATGTTTTCCAAGTGCAAAAATACAGGAATGTAATATTAATCTTGGATGGGATGATCAATCAGGCAAGTCTGACTCTGCGGAAAACACACGAGGACAAAAACCATTATGTGTTAAAGTACAAATAATAAAGTTGTAGGAGGTACAGCAGACAACCAAAGAAGAGTAAAGTTCTTTTTGGTTTTCTGAAAAAAAAAGACCCTGTATTATTAGATGTGGTTGCAGAGGAACACCCCCTGCACTGTACAGAGCGATACAGTACAGCTAAACCTAGGATCTGGTCCAATGTTCTGTAGCTAATGTGTAAAAAATAAAGTAAATAAACATGAAAACCGCTTGGCACTGTACCTGCTGAATAAACCAGGCAGCTTGTTTCAGTGCTCAAAAGGAGTTTTGAAAGTGGCTTTGATCTACTTTTTCTCCCTTTCTTTTCTTTTTTTTTCTCCCCCCTCTCTTGCTGTTGTCAGTTTGTTAAAATATTGTCAGGCTGAAAGAGAAAGCTCAGGATGTGTTAGCAGAGGGGAAGGGGACAATAACTTGACAGATTTTTTTAAAGGCAGAATCTTTTTATTTTCAGCTGAACATGACACTCCAATTTAAACAATTCTGCTGTCTGTCTTCCTTTTGACTATGGTATCATGGCCAGAATTTAAAGGGAATACATTTTAATGCTTATAGCGAGAGAAGCTCTTTGGAAAAATGAACCTGTAAAACCTCCTGGCTCCCATTGGAGGTCAGTAGCAACCCAAGGTGTTTAAACTCTACCAGGATCAGGCCCTGTATGAATCATATCAGTTTTTCCATAACAATGTTAATTCATTCTCTCAGACCTGAACAAATGACTTTCTGCTTTCCAGTCACAAACCGATCAAAGTGAGAGGAATAAATTAATGTCAGCAGTCGGACTGGTTGGATTTTTGCATATTGTCACCCAATACAGACAGGCTAAGCAAATTAAAGAACCTGTATTTCTGCAGGCAACCTCTTTGCTTTCTGCAAATGCTAACAGGGCTAAGCAGTTTCATTTCTCCTGACACCTTGGTCTCAAGCTTGAAAAGAAACCTAGCGTTAAAGGACTTCTATATGAAAAGTGCTGTATCTAGTAGAGCAGATTACAATGTTTTCATCTGAATAAGCAGGTTAAAATGTTTTTCGTCGGAAAATGATTACTGGGCTTGGCCTTGTTTTGGTGATGCTCGGGTGTTCCTGAAGAGCACAAAGACTCTGTCAGGCTCCTTGGTGACTGTTTCTCAACTCTGAGTGCCCAGAGAGACACAGAGACTGTCTCAGAGACAGGGAGGCTGTCACCCCAGGCTGCTGAGAGGAAAGGAGGATTTGAGAAATGCTGAATAAGTTTATCTCATGCAAAATGCTGCCAAGTTCTAGAACTGCTATGCCTCCATAGTCCTTTAAGTACAAAACAAAATGACGGCATCATCTCGAGTCAATTTGTGTTCAGTTCAAAGAAGATCTTTACAGAAAGAGGTGAGGACATATTGCTATTTCTTTTATAAACACATAACTTTTGTTGTTTCTTGGGTATGCTTTCCTCTGAGAACACAGTAAGCTTAGTGCTAGAGGGACTGGAAGTGGAAGCACAACGCTGGTGTTTCAGTCCTGACACCCACAAGGGCAGAGGTAGGCTTGTTTGGTTCACTAAAGTGGCAGTAATCTCAATGTTAATATTAATGTCCCATACCACAGCTTTTACCCATTGCTCTAACAGGACTTTTGAAGGAGATGAAGCACAAATGAAAACAAAAAGGGCATATATACTATATCTGATCAGAAATACGCCACTGGCATAGGTGAATTGTAGGAAATTGTACATTGCCACTTCAGTTCAACCCCAGTGCATTGGCATGTCCAAGTGGAGATCAGTGATGAATGGTGTCCCTCAAGGGTCAGTATTGGGACTGGCACTGTTCAACATCTCTGTCATCAAAATGGACAGTGGAATTGAGTGCACCGTTGGCAAGTTTTCCAATGACACATAGCTGTGTGGTGCAGTTGACATGCTGGAGGGAAGAGATGGCACCCAGAAGGATCTTGACAGGCTCAGAGGTGGGCCTCATGAAGTTCAGCAAGGCCAAGTGCAAGGTTCTGTACCTGAGTCGGGGCAATCCCAAGCTCAAATACAGTCTGGGTGGAGAATGGATTAAGAGCAGCTCTGAGGAGAAGGACTTGGGGATGTCAGTTGACAAAAAACTTAAGCTTTCTGTCATGAGCCAGCATGGGCACTTGCATCCCAGAAAGCCAAATGTGTGCTGGTCTGCATCAAAACGAGCATGACCAGCAGGCTGAGGGAGGTGTTTCTGACCGTCTGGTCTGCTCTGGTAAGACACCACTTGGAGTACTGCATCCAGCACTGGGATCCCCAACACAAAGGGGACATGTACATATCTAAGCGAGTCCAGAAAAGGATGACGAAGGTGATCAGAGGGCTGGAGCACCTCTCTTATGAAGACAGGCTGAGAGAGTTGAGCTTGTTGAGCCTGGAGAAGAGAAGGCTCCAGGGAGACATTGTAGCATCCTTCCAATACCGAAAGAGGGCCTACAATAAATCTGGAGATGAGTTTTTTACAATGGCATGAAGTGACAGGAAAAGGGGAATGGCTTTAAACTGAAAAAGGGAAGATTTAGATTAGATATTCGGAAGAAGTTTTTTACTGTGAGGACACTAGAACAGGTTGCCTGGAGAAATTGTGAATGTCCCATTGCTGAAAGTGTTCAAGGCCAGGTTGGATGGGGCCTTGAGCAACCTGGTCTAGTGGAAGGTATCCCTGCCCAGGGTAGGGGAGTTGGAACCAGATGATCTTTATGGTCCTTTCCAAACCAAATCATTCTATGATTCATGATTCTATGATTCTCTGGAGTTACATCCAGGATAACATTGTTCTTATTCATTGTAAATAAGCTGTTTTGACTTTATAGTGCTAAGAAGCCATAAAGCACTGAGGGGGTCTGGACACTCTAATGACTTACAGATATTCTTCCTTCACCTGCAGTTCACTGAAACCTGTTTAGCTGGATGAGAGTGTGTGGTTTGGATGACACGAATTCTCAAGATTCCTGAATTCTCTTTCAAGGCTGAGGCAGAGATAAGAATATTATTTTCTGTTTAAGAATTGCTAGAAGAATGAGCTGTTTGGTTTGAGACATTGAGTTCAGCCTCTCTCCAAAGAACTTGTTTTCTCACAGACCTCAAAAGTGCATCTTGAATGTGCTGTGGAATATATAATTTTTCTTCACTTTTGCACCTTCCTGAAACTGCAGACTTCAAAGCACACTGACCTGCTCAGCTTTCACTATTTACTGTTTCATACCTTCATATATGGATTTCCCTCTGTTTACTTGATTATGAAATGAAACTCCTTCACAGTCTTAGCTTCACCCATTTAAAGAACCTGGCTCCCATCCCTATGGATGTGGATGAATGAGAAGAGAGAACAACATCAGGAAAGATGGTAAGAGTATCTTGAAAGAACATGAGGAATATGGAGGGAAAATAAACATGGTAAAGGTAATTGTGTCATGTATCTACCTCCACATTACCCATGATCCATTCCAGGAGTGAAGGGTTACTCTATTAAAGAGAAAGAAGCTACTCCAGGGAGAATAATCCCGGAAGCAAAATGATGCCTGTTATGCTTTAAGTACGTGAGGGTTATGGAGGTCTGTTGCATCAAACCCAGACAGACCCTAAACATCTGTAAATCCTTTTTCTCATCAGGTAGTTGGTCTTTCTCACCGTATTGGGATGTATTCAAAATGTGTCTATTCCTGAAAATACTGAAATTCTTCAGACACTGCTCATTGGTTTTCTAGGATAAAAACATCATTGTTGAAACCAAGCTCCTTCCTTTGATGTTGTTCTTATTGCAAAGGAATTGCCATCTTTTGAATTCTTCTGTTCAGTCTGAAATTGACTGCATGAACCTTCTAAAATAATATTTTTAACACAGGTAATACTGAGTTACTGTATGTCTTTTACTATAACAGATACAATATAGCAAGACGAATAATCCACTGTCCTGAAAGGACCATATAAAGAACCTATCAATATCACTGTGTTCACATGACACAGCACATCTGTTACAGAGGAAAGAGATTATTCCAAACTGAGTGTGAAAACAGTTTCTCAATTACAGGACTAATCTTTATCTTTCAGTGTAACACATTGCACATATTGCCATGATGACTTTCTCATAATTAATCTGAACATAAAAAGGGTTTCACTGTCCTGACTGACTACCAGAAGTTACAACTTTTGTGTAACATCTCATGTTCTTGGATACATAATGTACAAACGTAAATTTGCATAGGTCTATAACTGATTCTCGTACTTGTCACATTTTGGTAAATATTACTGATTTACTGATGACAGTAAAGAAATCTGGAAGCTATTAACAACAGCCTTCATCAATAACCTGTCTGAACACATAGCATACAGAAAAGGTATTGCGGAAATGGTATCTTTAAATTAGTGCTCAAACTGCTAGCATATGAGTTTAACTGATGCAGACTATGTGAGCTGAGATTTCATTTGCGGTAATGTGACCTCCATGATTGCAGCACAGCCAGTCCAAGAACTAATGGAGATACATTTGTCTTTATTAAAGATAGTGAATTAAAATAAAATCATATTCATGAATAAGATAAAAGCCGTCAGCATAACTCTCATGTTTACTAAAATTAATAACTAAGGCTCTAAGTGTAAATGTCTTGATGTCAATATTGCTTTGTTTTCTTGTGGGGTTTTTTTTTGCTGATCAGCTAGTTTGGACTGAAAGCATTAAAAGGTAAAGCACACTGGTCCTTAATGGTGGGAAAGGCAGGAGGCAATGCCAAAAGCACTCTGTATTTTGCTAGGAAATTTTAATGATCCTTATTATCATATGCAGAAAAGCCTTCATATTATTATCAGTATTTATTTGATTGTTCCAGTAAAGTCAGATAAGCACTTTCCAAACCTTTTTTCCTGGACATGTCTGCCAAAAGGCCACATGGATCAAGCCTGAGCAAATGGTGAGGGAAGACATCCTTGCCTTCCTGAATGCTCCTACTTCTCTAGAGAAAACTCCTCCTGCAGCAAGAAGAAATTTTCTTGGACTAACTACACAAAGATCACCCTAAATCCAATTTTCCTGTCTCCCAGACACACTAGGTGTTTCGGATGTAGACCAATAGCATATTCAGCCACACAGTGCCTGCAGCAACTTGTGGATAGTTGTTTGGAAAGCATTACTTATTTTTCTGTGTTCAAGACAAATTGGCAATCTAAAGGCCTTTTTGAAAGCAAAAACAGTGTTAGACAAGGTTTGTATATTTCCACCCAGATGTTTTCAAAATTGATGCTGGACAGCATGTGTCATTAATAATGGTTTATTTTTCATTCTGTTACTCAGGCTGCAATTAAGAGCCTGCGCATTTTCCAGAAGAAAGACAAGAATAAAAGCTGTGATGCCCAGATCTTCTAAATGAGAGAACTCTGATACCTTATTTCCCAAACACGAGAATGCATGTCAGTGCTGTGACAGGAGAAGGCTGGAGCTTGAGTGACTTTGAATGTGGAGATGTGCTAAGAAGATCATTCATCCATACTGTACAATAGTGTGCAAATCAGACCAACCAAGTGCAACTGGCACATGGGATCCTAGATTAGGTCAGAGACCATGATACTGTACTGTACACGAGTGATGTTTGGAACTACATTCAGGGGTTTCAAAAGGCTGAAACCAATTTCAAGAGTCTAAATCACACCATTCAGACTTGATAGACCTGAGATCTGCAAAGGCTGGAGTGTAGACACGCGCTTGGTCATAAGTATGTACTGGTAGTGAGCAGTAGGACACCACACAGTTTCAGGGACTTGCTCACCCATATCTTTTGTGAACTGAGGCTTCTATTTCCATATAAAGAATGATAGCTACTGGTGGAAAAGAGTAGAGGAATTTGACGCAAAGAGCTAAGGCCAGGTGGGGAAGTAACAGGGCTAACTTGCTCTGCAGATGTCTTAACTAGTGGTTTGGCACTTCAAAACAGAAAACAGAACTACTTTTTTTCTTTCTTCTTTTTTCTTTTTTCTTTTTTCTTTTTTTTTTTTTTTTCAAGAGGGATGAGGAAAGACAGGCACAGATGGCACTGTTAGATTTTTTAGTTGGAGAAGAAGAAATGGGATAAAGAAGAAATGCGATTCAATCCAATTTAGCATTAGCAAGACAGAAAAGATTCTTTCAAAGAGTTATACTGAAAGAGCCATAACTATTCTGCTCACTGGCTTGTGTGTTGGGGAGTACTGGTGTAACTGATGGTCTGGAAACTATTTTCAGAGAAAATAGATGGATATAGCATGAGTTTGTAAGTTTGGTCATCTGTATGCTCTGTGGCTTACATTCACTAGAGTGAAAGTCATAGGAGCAGGATGCTGCCCAGCCTCCCCAGTGCAAAGTGCTGCAGAGATGAACACAGAAGTAATTAGATGTCTCTGTGCTGAATGGAAACACGTGCTTCACCTAGACCTCAGCTCTTCCCCAAAAATTGATTAAGGTCAGCATTGTTGTAACCATCAGAGTTCAGTGCTGATAGCATTAATGTAGGATGTAGAAAACAGATTTAAGGACTTCATCTCCATAGATTATAGACTTAATGTCCTTTCAGCCATCACTGAAAGAAACACTGCAACCCATGACAAATGTGCAGCAGGTAATTCTCAGTCAAGTTGTTGAATTTTCATCAAATGTTACATAAACTGTTCATTGATTCAGTATTCACTGAGCTGTGGAAAGGGTGGACATGACCTTGTAAATTAGCAACGGTGAATCTGTCTAACAAGAGAGGACTTGAGTTCCCGTTCTTCCGGTTATCAAGAGTTAGGTCTGATCTGCTTTGCAGTCTTTGCAGTAATCCTTCCCCTCCAAGATTTGCTAGTGATTTTCTGGCCCTATATTAAATGAATGACTAGCTTCATTGTAGGTTACTACATCACTACATCATTTAGGTTACAGTGATCCAGAAGATCATTGTTGTTACTAAGTAAAGAAGCTAGAGATACTCTGATTTCCTAGTACCCCTATGAATTGCTTTTCCATAATTGATGAGCTGAGACAATGGCATAAAGATTATTTATAGCATAACCTTAAATCCGTTTAATGGTTAATGTTCTCCATAGTTATGCTGTTAAGTATATACTGCCTATTAGCTTTATGGACCTCAGGCTTAATGTCACTCATTTGTTTTAATTAAATTGAATTTTCCATTTCCATTCCAAATGACATGAGAGATCAAATTTGGCCACAATATGCCTTAATAGTCATCACACTTTCAAATTATCATTGCTGAATTTGATATATGCTTTAGATAGCTGCATGAAAATAGTTAAACATTTTTCAAATAAGACAGGTTCTTAAAACAACCTCAAAAAGCTACAGTTAATAAAAAACTCCCACACCTTTCCAGCTCAGTAAGTTAGTCACTGATATTTTACAAGTCCCCTGTTTAATGGTATTGTAACCCTCATGTAATTTTATCATTCTTTTCATTAAAGCTGAGCCTTTTTTGTTTTCAGTGAAAACTAAGCTCACGGAAAAATCTATGCTTTGTTGTTTAGTTATCCTAAAATCATGATCCAAAGTTCATTTGCTGTGTAAGCTGGAATGTATTATCTGGGCTAGAAATACAAAAATGATGGAGAAGTTCTTGTCTTCCTTTTGTCCCACAGAAAATGTAATTCAGGATTCAGTTCGAGATCTAAATCCTGCCTATATTTCCTCTCCAGGGAGCAACAGCTATTCCAGTCGTAATATTGGAAGAAATGGTTTCTCACTGCCTTTTGTTTGAGATGTTTTATTTAGTAAACACAATTAAACATTCCCAAGAGTACTTAGGTGTTTTATCTCCTTTTTGAGTAGCTGATCTTCCAGACTACCACCATTCTTTCGATCTATATCAAAGTCAGTATTTAGTACAAATCAGAAAAAATGTAGCACCTGAGATTGGCTGCTGTGTCTTTCTGCCCAGTTGCATAATGGTTAGGGCATTCATTTAGGCAGTAAGGATTGTGTTTAAATCTCCTCAGCCTCAAATGATAGCTAACTGCAAAAGATAGCATTTTCTTCAAAAGTTTTGTGACTGGTATGAATAATTTAATTAGATTATTTTGCCCCATGCTTACGCCTGAAATGGTCCTTATGCAAAAGTGTAAATGAAACAAAATAGTTTTGGTTGGTTATCCTCAAATAAGCAACATGTGGTTTAGAATAAAGCTTTTTAAGTTTTTTATTTCATTTGCTCAGGTGAAAAAATCAGTTATGAGAACCGTGTAAAATACTTTTTGGTGCAGTTCTGTACCAGCAGTGATGCTAATGCCATTGTGTCATGGGACCAGTAGAACATTCCTCTATCCCTTTACAGGTTAGATATATTTTCCTTTGCAAAATATAATTAGATTTCAAGATCTAAATACCACAGTAGGATGGAGAGAAATCCTACTGATTACTAAGGAACATATCAAAGCCCTTTCACCATCTCCATGAACTGAAGAATGCTTTCAGAAAAGGGACCCACTCTCATGGTGTGTTTTCCAGTTATGTTGGGTCCTCTCACTGCCATATCTAAAGGCCAAGTGGAAGTGGAGCATGGAAAATCACAGTGAAAATTACAGCAGAGCCACTGTTATACCCATTCTGTGGCTTTCTCAGAGAAATGGAGAAAGTAAGACCATGCTGGAGTGAAGGTATCGTCAGGTGAGCACCACTGTTTCTGTATCAAGCCTGAGTCCTTGCAGTTAATCAGCAGGTTGGCATCAACTATTTAGAATGCTTAATTTCCATCAATAGACAATTATCTTGCAATATCTTAGACGCTGCATTTATTTAACCGAGCACACAGCTGTGTAACTGTTCCACAACGTCATCAGAGGTTTCGAATTTTATCAGATGTAATTTTGCAGTGTAAAATAGATGTCAGGAAAAAAGAGAAATAGTTTAAAAGCATGGTCCTCCCCACTTTGAAAGCTGAGTGTAACCTCAACAAAATAGTTTAAAAAACAGGGAAAAGTGTCAATGAATCTGGTCATAACTTCAGAAGAATAAATCACCGTTCAACATGAGTAAGAGTAGGAAATTCCAGCAGAAAATTAGTCTTTCTAATTTTGTGATACTTTATAGACTATTTTTTGGAACCTATAAATAAGAAAATATGCAGACTGCATTAAGCTTTCAGGAGTTCAGTTTTTACATGCATAAATTTAAACCTGATATTTTCTGTTTGTAAAGATTTTGGCTAATATCTCCATAGGTAGAGACAGTAATGTTTTCAAAAGGTAAACAGGTGGCTACCCACTTTTACTCTCACTGCGGAGTGGAAACACCTATTTGGCTACCCTTACTTGTCTACTCTCTAAAGCAGTAAGCAGTGCTTTAAAATGCTTCCCATTAAATTTGCTCTTTGAATGCCACACAGCCTGCTGAATCCATGTTGCCAGGCAGCAGTCCATAAAGGGTTCAAGACAAAGCTTTGAGCTTTGACCAATGAGCAAAGAAGCTCCTTAAAGCCTAAGCCTAGTTCTCTGAGCCTTTTCTTGTTCATGTGTCTTCTTGGTGTAGTCAGGGGTCTGGTAAGGTATGGGTAGAGCTTTCTATTCAGCTGCTACAGAAATGCTTTTCTTAGGAAAGTTCTAAGCAGAAAAGGATGCTTCAGGGTTGCTGCCTTCTCCCACTTGGTGAGTCCTCGCTACCCCTCTCTGTTGGGGTTCTCTTTTCTCCCTTTCTCATATGCAGATTCGGTTAGTGGTTAGCTGTCTCACCATAGACCTCTTCTCTCCACCTTCCCCTGCTACTCGGATCTCAGAGAAGGAATGAAAGAGAAGAAGGACATAACAGACCCTAAAGGGGTAGAGAGTGAGGAACAGCTAGACCTGATAAGGGTATATTGACAAGACTAATCAGCTGAGGTTAGAGTAGGGTGAGTAGCTAGCTGGCAGAAACACACATAAAATTGTGACACTTTTCTTTCTTGTACATGATTCGCATACTGCCTCCTGCATTTTTAGGTCTCTTTAGTGCTGGGGGAGGATAATCAGTGTCCTGGGTTCAGCAGTGGCAGTCATTTTTCTCCTTCTTAGTAGCTGGTGCAGTGCTGTGGTTTGACTTTCAGCCTGGGAACAGCACTGATAAACACCAATGTTTTTAGCTGCTGCTCAGGAATGTTTTACTTTGGCCAAGGACTTTGTAAGTCTCATGCTCTGCCAGAGAGGAGGGCAAGCCGGGAGGAAGCAGAAACAGGACACCTGACCCAAACTAGCCAGAGAGGTATTCCATACCACAGCACGTCATGTCCACTGTATGAACTGGGAGCAGTTACCTGGAAGGGTTAGATCACTGCTTGGGTCGGGCTGGGTATTGGTTGGTGGTGAGCGGTTGTATTCTCTTCCCTTGTTATTTCCCTTATCATTATTCTTATTGGTGGTAGCAGCAGTGATTTGTGTTATACCTTAGTTACTGGGCTGTGCTTATCTCAACCCGTGGGAGTTACATTCTTTTGATTCTCCTCCCAGTCCCTCCAGGAGTGTGGGGAGGAAGCGGTGGGAGTGAGCGAGTGGCTGCATGGTTCTATGTTAGCTGCTGGGCTTAAGCCATGACATTCAGAAACTGAAGTCCCCCATATCTGCAGATATAGCTCACAGGGTGTGTTGCTACCACCCATTTTCTTCACCTGTAAATGTTGTTTACAAAGTTCCCTCCTCTCTCTTCCCCTCCTGTCAGCAGAAATATTTTTTGTACTCTTTGCTCATGTTGCTCTTCACTATTGCATTGTTTGCATCAATGTAGCTGTAAACTAGGTCAGGAAGATGATCCAAGATAAAAAAGATAAAACTCATTGTGGTCTGAGCAAGAAATGGGAAAGGCCTTGCTCCCTTCATGCTGGGTAAGGTCTCTGACAATCTAGCCCAAAAGATGTTGCATTTGTCTGAATATTTATTAAAATTTTAGTCCCCTTTACCTGTAGCTCTTTCATGAGTCTGCTCTAATCCTTCTAAGATTGATTTAAGTCACTAACAACTAGTCCTCAGTTAACCAAAAAGCCCTCTTTTCTCTCTTTGTTGTGTTTGGGTTGTTTGGTTTGGTTTTTTTTATTTATTAAATTTTGGCCTGCCATTGCATCAAGTGACAGGCAACATGCAAATGATATAGCTGGCTCCAAACCAGAATTAGTCATCACACTCAATATTTCAAAGAGATAGATGGTAAGGGGAGACGGAAATCATTATTTTATCAGTTTTGAATTTAATAAGGAAGTAGTTTGCTCCTACACATCCTGCTATTTCACAAAGATGAGCCAAAGATAAAGGTTACTAGGCAAGCCTGTAAATAAATATATTAGAACCCACAAAGCAATGTTTTTGAAACATCATTAATTTTCTGTTCAAGGAGCATAAGCTTCTCTAGGTACTCAGAGCAGCAGAGCTCAGCATGTATGCCAGAGCCTTTTGAAATAACTGGCTGAAGTTGGATGTTGCCGCTCAAAGTTATGACTGCAACCTAGACAAATAAATGTTTGTATTTTAATTAAAGCCCATTTTATTTCCAGGATTCCTACTTGCTAATAATGGTTATACTCAAATGGGCATTTGTAATGTGTTTGCACATCCTACAGTCTCCAGTATTAGCATTTTAGTACCAGTGGAATATAACACCATTAACACCTTTAGAATATATACACCTAGCTTTGGGTGCCATGCTTTGAGTAAATACTTTTATTATTGCTATGCAAATAAGTTATAAATCAAAACCATTCATTATTTACAAAGCAAAATCCTGCTCAAAAACTTGATGGTACATTATCTCCCAACAAAGGTACAACTTGGAGGTTCCCATCCTATGATTTATTATGTGCATATATTTAACCTGATGAACACAAATTGTTCTATTGGGACTATTCTTCTGCTCGAAAATGTTTGCAGTGCCAGCACTTGTAATGAGGTTAATATATAATGTAAAGAAAAAATAGGGTACAGATCTAATTTATGCCAGTGATACTTGTGGAGCATTCAGCAAGGCTGTACCACTGCAGCAGTAATTCTCATCTGCATAGGGCACCTGCTTAATAAGATTATTCCATGGAGGCAGAACTTTGCACTTTTTATATACTTTGCATCTGTGGTAGATTATGACCCAAAGGGCAGCATAGCTTCTCAGTAGAGCTGACCTTGGCAGAGTGTTGTGAAGCATATTGATATTGTTGAAGTTCTCCATGTGTCTTGGAAGAAAAACACAGTACTCTGAATTATGATCATGTTGATTATTTCTCTTAGATGCTATTTGCTTAGTACCTTGGCTGTAGTTTAAGGCTGGTGTAAAAATAATCTCTGATGTAAGTGTTTGCAATCTAAATTTCATTGTTCAACAGAATGTATTCAACTGACTATAATTATGTATTTCATTTTTACTGTTACTTCTCTGGCACAATTCTGTTCCTCCAGATCTTGGCTGCAGTTTGAAGAGATGGGCAGCTAGGTTGGTGTAATCTTCCATGGTGAAAAATCCTAAAATCTTTTGCTGTGCTCTTTGATGCTAATGAAAGTGCAGTTAAGCAATCCAGCATAGTGTGAAAGAACATTTGAAGCCTATGCTTTCTTAATTAACTATTATTGGCCTTCTACGATTGGGCTATGGAACTGATGGACAGGGGTAGAGCAGTTGACGTCATCTACCTGGACTTGTGCAAAGCGTTTTGACGCTGCCCCACACAACATCCTTGTCTCTAAATTGGAGAGGTGGACCACTCGGTGGATACAGAACTGGCTGGATGGCCGAACGCAAAGAGTTGTGGTCATTGGCTTAGAGTCCAGCTGGAGGCCAGCGACGAGTGGTGTCCCTCAGGGATCGGTGTTGGAACCAGTCTTGTTCAACATCTTTGTTGCTGACATGGACAGTGGGATTGAGTGCTCTCTCAGCAAGTTTGCCTATGACACCAAGCTGTGTGGTTTGATGGATACGCTGGAGGGAAGGAATGCCATCCAGAGGGACCCTGACACACTTGTGAGGTGGGCTGATGCCAACCTCATGAAGTTTAA